>JAFFZR010028171.1:0-14260 GCA_018397195.1 Lethrus apterus | reverse complement strand
GAAACATTTTTTTTTCAACACCAATACTTGTCGAGTTATTTCGTTAGAAATTCACAAACTTCCGTATTTTCGTCTGTTTTTTGCCTTTACCTCCCTATCCGTTCACTTTTATCTATTATCAAACTTAGAGATCATTTAATTATCTACAGCTTTTGTTCAACACTTTTTTCTCTACTAACAATACTTTGGTAGTTATTGCTTAGTTTATCGATCGAACTTCGCGCTATCGTCGTTACGCATTTTCACGGACGCGCTATTACAAATGTTAGTGCTGTTTAGTCCAGTCAGTATGTAAATCAAGCCAGGCGCTGAGTATGTTCTCGACATGCTCAGAATACACCCCTCTAACAAATCATAATATCACCCAAATTACGTTATCGCATGCAGATTGATTCACCTACTGATTGGACTAAGCAACACTGACATTTGTAATAGCGCGGAGTTTGATCGATAAACTAAGCAATAACTAGCAAAGTATTATTAGTAGAGAAAAAAGTTTTAAACAAAAGATGTAGATAATTGAATTATCTCTAAGTTTGATAATAGAAATAATAATAAAAGTGAACGGTTAGGGAGGCAAAGTGAAAAACAAACGAAAATAAGGAAGTTTGTGAATTTCTAACGAAATAACTCGACAAGTATTAGTCTTGGAAAAGAAAGTTTCGAATAAAAAAGTTATGAAATTCAATTTATAAGAGAAAAGGTTCGTTCTCGAGATATCGAATTAAACGCGTTACTCGCGATAGCGGCGCCACTGACACTCGAGGAACCCCTCAAATCCGGCATTTTGCTCAGAATATATCCCTCTAACAAATTACACTATCACCCAACTTACGTTATTTTATGTAGATTTTGGCTTATTTTTTGATAGATTTACTGGACTAAAGGTGTTTTTCGGAATTCCTTAAAACTGGCAAAAGTAGTCCCAATTTATAAAAAGAAAGGTGATAGAAACGACCCCAACAACTATATGACAATATCTATCTTGCCTGCATTTTCAAAAGTCTTGGAAGCAATCCTGAAGGCAAGGATTATTAGTTTTATTGAAGCAAATTCCATATTAAGTCCACTTCAGCATGGGTTCAGAAGGAGTAAGTCTACTGTCACGGCAATGGTAGAAGTGATCGAGTACTTAATGGAAGCTCTAGACAACAAAAAATACGCAGAAATGTGTTGCTGCGATCTAAACAAAGCGTTTGATTGTGTTGACAGGGAAAAATTGTTGGAAAAACTAGATAAGGGGTCCCACAAATAATATTTAGCAAATCTTAACAATGATATGGCGCGGTTTGTGACGCATTTACTTAACATTATTTTTTTATTACTATTGATGTATTTGATAAAGTATAAAATTAGATGTCTCTTTTATTTACAACCAAGGTTTTAATACTAATCAAATAATCAAACCTTATGATATACAGGTTGTTCAAAGTTATCGAGGCACTATTGCTAACTTCGTTATTTTTGGAGCTACAGAGTCGGTTAAATTAGCAAAGATGCAGCGATTTTGCCGCTGCATCTTTGCTAACTGCATCGAGCCAACTCAGATAATTAGATTTTTTTTTAATGGAACACCTGTATATTTATGTAAGAGTCGGTAGAAAATGATATTTTGAACAAAATTTTCTTATACTGAAATGAAAAACAAAAGAGCTTCGACGATATTAATACAAGATCACCGCACATGGGATAATTTCGTTAGTAGAGAAGCTAGGGGTGTTGTCAATACACCAAAAATGTGTAGTTTTTCTAGTGATTACAATCGCATAATCAAAAAAAAAACAATTGCGTGTCGCATTTTCGTACTAACAAGAATTTTACATAGAATACTCTTGTAATAGTACAACCATAAGATAAAACACAAAATAAAAACAAAAAATTGTTTTTACAACAATTTTTTGTTTTTATTTTGTGATTATGGAGTTTCACCAAGTATCGCCTAAATCCATACAATTCATAAGATAAAAGGTCAAAAACTTAGAACGAATTTTAATATAAAATAAGTTCCTAAATGAATATCAAAGGAAGCAGTTCGGAAATGAGACTCGCAATTTTTTTTTTTTTTGACTATGCCATTGTAAATTAGCAATAATGCCTCGCTAACTTTTAAATCATTGTTGATTCATTTACTTTTTATTGTTTTTATTATTATTAACAAACATTCCAACGAATTTTTGGGGGTTTTTCTGGAACCTGACCTGCCTTGAGGGAGGCATGTGGAGCATGTTGTCGGTAAATTCAGTTGTGCATATTATGCATATTGTGAAACTTAAAAATACCATGGATTCTCAGTAGCTACTGGGGATATTTTTTGTGTTAATATAGCCCACACGGTGGACATTTTTCCATTTATTCCAAAAGACAATGTTGTTTTTTTTTTCAAATTGAAAATAATTATTATTTATTGAACTGGAACTAGGTATAAAATTTATTATGTTAGTGGCAATAAAAATGAACGACAAAAAATCGTAATGAAGCACAAACATTTAAATCAAAAAATAATTAATAAATCTTGACTTGGCAATCGCACTTTTTTAAGGATGTTTCTAATTTTTAAAATGACTTGTTATTCTTGTTATTTGTATTAATGATCGATTATTTTATTTTTAAACACAGATCGTTAACAAAAATGTTTAAATCCTGTAAAGTCCGTAAATAATTATAGAAACATATGTATACAGAAATAGTTGAAATGTACAACATTTTCTGGATCAAATCGTACATGATATTTAAATTTCAAAACTCAAACTCAAACCACAGAATGATAATCTTAGGAAAATACTAGTTATATAAATTCACGTTTGCGACGTGATTTTCCGTTAGTATCACATTAAACCCGGAAACAGAAAAATATTGAAAGAAATTCTATAAGTTTTTAAATTGATCTACAAAGTACTCCAACTGTTTAAAATAATCATTTCAGAAGAGACCCATTTGCAGTCCTCAAGATGTCCTTTGCAACAGTGATGAACAAAAAAACAAAGAAAAACCCACTCATGGATGGAGTTCCGTGGAAACAAATATTTTATGAGGTCAAAATTTGTTTTAAATTAAAAATATTACTAACATTACATTAATATTCGATACTAAAAACTCACCATATTAAATATAATACAAATAAATATATTCATTTAATAAATAAATATTAATTTATTTGATTTTTTAACTTTGTTTTATTTTCAGGTACGGTCGTTGGGTAACAAGAAGAGTAGCTGTAGGAACAATAGCAACAATATGGCTTCTGGCAGCACTTATATCATTTGTTCCAATCTCGCTGGGTTTGCACAGGCCTTCGGAACCTCCACCCCTATATAACGCAGGAGGGCAAAACTATTCCACATGTGCTCTCGATCTCACTCCCACATATGCAGTAGTCTCGAGTTGTATTTCATTCTACGTTCCTTGCATTGTTATGATAGGTAAGTTGTGCAATATTCCCGAAATTCTATTAATATTTGTGCATATGTAGTATGAAATTCAAATACAATCATTTGTCGTAAGTTTATGTGAAAAATACAAAATACAAAATCAACGTGGATTTTAATAGGCAAAACGAAAATATTTCAAAAAAGGCTGGCTAATTGTGATAGATTAGTGGATAAACAAATTAAGCACTCAATAACTCAGAAATGTTTTATTCAGTGTTCCACTATCAATTCCACAAAAACTGAGATTCTCAAAAGTACTTCGTTTATGGCGCTAATTGTACTCACACAGCTACGTACTACTGCTTTAAATACACTGTGTATACTATAGAGTACATTGATATGGTACGGATCTGCTAGAAAATCTGCTAGCTAAGAAAAAAAAATTAAACAAAATGTCACAAACATCAAAACTCTTTTATTTCTCAATCATACCTAAGATCGGAGCATTTAAATAATGGAACAGGTTAAAATAATCTTTTCTTGGAGAATAAAAAGTGATCAATGCTCAGTGGTGTTTTATGCCCTGCCTCTACTTCACAGTTCCAATCTTCTTCATTCAATACACATTCAAAGAATATAATATTTAAATCATCTGTTTCATTTATAGGTATGGTAAGAACTGTTTTCAATTTTTATTCCACACTTTCATGTAAGAATCGGCTTAATATTTTACTAAAAATGTAGTAGTCGCAGTCACCACCCCGTTCTCCCCGTATCAGTACTCCTGAGTTAAATATTTAAAGTTTAACTGCCACCATAACCCGGTCGATACGCCTAAACGAAAATCAATCCTTTCCAATGTCGACACTCCATTCCCCAATAAAGGTGTAAAGTTTAAAAATAAAACATGATCAGTTTTAACAAACTAAATTTAATAATAAAAAATAATTAAATAGATTACAAATACTTACACCTTTACTTTCACTTAAAGGCCGTTTAATATGAAGAGAGGTTCTTTTAACCCCTTTTATCATTTACCGTTCCAGATTTCCTTTGAGAAATTTATCAAACAAATTATTAGTCAAAACTTTCAATTAAATAAATCTATCGTTAACTTTAAGTCCAAAATCAAAAACCTCCTTCTTACAAGTTTCTTAAATCAAGACTAAAAAATCATCTTTACAGTTTTTTAAATCCACATTAAAACAAACTTCTTTATACTTTCACGAAAACAAGTCTAATTTACCGCCTTCTTGACACTTTCCAATATTTATTGTTAAAATACATTTTCGAATTTCGTCCTTTTGCGTCCCACGAGTATTCTGGCGATTTTCGCGGACCAATAAGAAACTATTTTGTACAATTTTACGTCAAAACTACACGGTTATCCTAGTTCCTTTATCCTGCACAGTAATCCCTATGAAAGTTTCGTTGATTCATTCACGAGAACCTTTTTACACAACATTAATACCTTTTCCTTAATTTACTCTTCGTGAGTAAATTAAGGAAAAGGTCTCGTTAATTATAACTGTTGATACCATCACCGAAAAAATATCTTAGTTTTACTAAAACTTGACTCACGTCTCAATCGTATTTACTTCAATTTTTAACAATACTGATTTGCATCTAAAATCGTATTACAAAGCAAACTGGATTCGCTTTTCGAATCAAAACTTTACCCAAATATTTTAACAATATTGATTCGTAACTTGAATCGTACATTTACTTAAATTTCAATTAAACTATTTCGCGGACTTATTTCCCGCTGACTATTACTTTCTTCGCGGATACGCCGCACTTTTACACAATAACTTTCTTAACACTTTTTCTAACCTGTAGATAGCCTTATCCTTCGTCGTATTGCTACCGTCTAATATTCGTCGTACTTATAACCGGACCGGAGGCTCAGTACCGGGAATTCCCCTATCCTTTGGTAGTTATTAAGCGGTGTAAGTTTTGCCACACACTGTCCAACGTTGGGAACTATTACGGAATTAACGAATTTCCTTCGGGTACTCATACTTATTAGCTCGGCTTCGTGACGTCAGAGGGGCGCTTAGCCTTCCAATTCTGATTGGTTAAATTTTAATTCACTAATTTATTCCGGCCTTATTCCCACCTTATTTAACTCATCCGAATCAGCAAAATTCATATCGACAGGAAGTTCACACATCTGGTTTACTATAAACAAAATAATAACGAACCAGGGCAATTCGCAATGGTGGAATTTTAACAATGGAAAATTTTAAAAGAAAAATATGAGTTACTAATTAACACCGTTCGTTTATAATTTTAAGTAATTTAAATATAATTTTGCCACATTATAATTAAAGCAATATTTATACTTAAACTTTTTTATAAAAATATTTTTATAAAATTCATTAGCATCCACAGGTGGCTGATGCTTGCATTCACTTATTTTACTTACAATTCTGATTCAACCGCAATATGTTCCTGTGAATTTTGCATATATTTAATAATTATTACAAATCATTTTGTTGTTTCAGGTATATACTGCAGATTATATTGCTATGCTCAAAAACACGTAAAAAACATTAGAGCTATCACGAGACCTATAGATATGCCGGAAGGTGCAACATCCAAAAAGAAAAGTTTCAAACAAAAGAACAAAGCTCTACATATCCATCTGCATAATCATCACAGTTCTCCTTACCACGTCAGTGACCACAAAGCTGCAATAACCGTCGGAATTATAATGGGTGTATTTTTAATATGTTGGGTACCGTTCTTTTGCATAAATATTGTAGCTGCATTTTGCAAAACCTGTATACCTGATATCACGTTCAAAATTTTGACTTGGCTGGGTTATTCGAACTCGGCATTTAACCCAATCATCTACTCGATATTCAATACCGAGTTTAGAGAGGCTTTTAAACGTATATTGACCACACATTATCCCGTCTGGTGTAATTGCGGTTATCAGTCGGTGGCACTCAACACTAACGACAAATTTGTAACAGATTACGGTACAAAAACGGTAATCGTCAACACCAAAAGAAACGGATCTTTTGGGGAATTTTCCAGTGAACACTTAAGTACCGAATCTGTTCGACACACACGCGTAAATTCGACCGAAAAAGACATACTTGGAGAAGACATAAGTGCCATTTGACACGACTGTGTTAACTTTAGGGATACCATGGTTTAGTCCAATAATAATTTAATGATGTATAGAATAGAAGGCTGTGCAGATTATATACAATTTGCTGTGTATCATATTTCGTAGAATAAATTTATCAATTAAGAAAATCTATACAATACGTTAAAAATTGCATGGTGTTTTAAATGATTAGATAAACAGAAAATTTCTGCATGTTGTATCTACCAAATACAATTTTGTAAATATAAATGCCTTTATTGTATATATACTTGTACAAACATTTTCATGTGAATATATGAAACTTCCCCTTTGCTTTATTGATAGCAATATATTTAATGGTTGTGATTTTTTTACATCTAACTTTAAGTATTAGCAAACAAATCATGATTTATAAAAAATTAATGAATATTCTTTTCATATTTATTGATGTGGTCTAGCCCTTTATGACGTATCTATAGGATGGACCCACGAAAACAGTCCAGCTTGTTTTTTCGACTTTTTAATCAATTTACAAACAAATACTCGAACACGTCAATTTTTGTTCTAAAGGGGACACTTGATTTAGCCATTTTCACTCGTGTTACATCAACCCCTAATTGGGGGGGGGGGGGTTGTCACCCCAATAATTTTAAATGAAAATAGATGTTAAACAATACGTTTTTTGTCTATAATTGTTGTGACAACGATTTCTTATTTTTGAAATTCGAAGCAGTAATTTTCGAATATTGCCGTTTTAAAAATTTATTATCTAAAAAACAGGTATTTACATGTTAAAAATGTTGAAAATGTTCACCTGCTTCCATACAGTAGTAAAGACACTGTTCAAAATATTGCCGGATATTCTGTAGCATTTCGGGAGTAACTTGACTGCATTCGTCTGTAATACGTTGTCGTAGTTCTTGTATAGAATTTGGTTGGATTACATAAATTTTACTCTTTAAATAACCCCATAAAAAGAAATCAAGGGGTGATAAGTCCGGTGATCTCGGTGGCCATTCAGTAGGGCCTCTCCTTCCAATCCATCGACCGGGAAGAATCGAGAACCATAATCGATATCTTGAAGATCATTTCATATTTTAACAAGATGGTGCACCCCCTCACTTTGCAATATAAGTGAGAGAGTTTTTAGATGAAAGGCTTCCTAGTCTATGGATTGGCCTACTGAATGGCCACCCAGAAGATTATTACAGACGAATGCACTCAAATTACTCCTGAAATGCTACAGAATGTCCGACAACATTTTGAACAGTGTCTCTACTACTGTATGGAATCCGTTAACATGTGAATACCTGTTTTTTAGATAATACATTTTTAAAACGCTAATATTCAAAAACTATTGGTTCGAATTTCAAAAATAAAAAACCGTTGTAACAACAAAATTATAGACTTCAAAAAAACATATCGTTTAACCCCTATATCCATTTAAAATTATTGGGGTGATAGTCCACCCCACCACCACCACCACCACTTAAGGGTTGATGTAACCCGAGTAAAAAATCAATTGACGTGTTCGACCATTTTTTGTAAATTGGTTAAAAAGTCGAAAAAAGAAGCAGGACTGTTTTAGTTGGTCCACCTGTATAAAACAAATTCATAATTTTGAAAAATTTTGATTTTTGGACCACTCAATTTTGTCAGAAATTAGAGTTTATAATTTCGCACATTTTTCATCGCACACGATCTATATAGCGGGTGTTTACAAACTTCCGACTTCTCAGTTGCTGTGGAGTATAAAGCGGAGGTCTATACTTATTTCAAAACACTTAATTCAATAAACGTCAATTAACTTACATGTCATGATTCAAAGACGCCCAGTTGCACCAAGCCACGATTAATTAAACTGTATTACTTTCTACAGAAACCATTGTCATGGCTATTGTTATAATAATTGTTTCTACAGGATCCTGCATATTAGCTCCGTTCTTCGATTTCTCATTTCCTGTTTCACTTAGATATTTCGACCAAAGGCAGTGTTTAACTAGAGATAAATGTCCATTTCAGGAAATTATTTTGAAATATACAGGGGTGCCGAAAAAGATCGGGTGTCATTTTTTTAAAATGGGATTCCTAGTATCTGTTTGAATAGTTCGAAGTGTTTTGAGGGTTTCTTTTGACATCTAACTTTTTTTTTAATTTGATTAATGCATTCCGCCGTAATTAGCGATTAGTACTAAAACTTAATTTTACGTACTAACTTTAAAGAAACCGCTGCTGTTACAAATGTTAAATTTAAGAGTGTTTATTTGGCATATCTTTTAGCAAGGGTTGACGGATGCTTCCGACAAAGTTTTACGTCACTGCAATATACAGGGTGTTTAAAATTCATTACGACATTACGAGAAATTCATCTTCATATTTCTAATTTTTTCGAATGGATCCCTGTATATTTTTACGTGAATATTTGTAGAATTCAATTCTGTAGGTTTTTCATACAAAGACCATATGGCTGTCTTTAGCCGTTTACTAAAAAACAGCAAAAATGGTTGAATACATGTTCAAATAATACACTTTACACATCGTGTCTGTCTGAAAAGAAGGTCGAAATATCATATTGCTATAGTTTCTACAAAATAATAAAACATAAATGAAGTATTACTTTAAAAAATACTTAAATGTGTGGGGTAGCATTATAGGTGACACTGTAGTTGGTCCTTATTTATTTGACGGCCATTTAAATGGTGAAGCATACCTGCATTTTACCAAATTTTTTACAACAGTTGCCACTTGCTAGGGAGAGAATATGGTTGCAACATGATGGTGCACCCGTTCATTATGCGCGAGTAGTGATAGAACATTTAAATTTAGTATTTCCAAACAAGTGAATAGGCGCCTCTCCCGCATCAATGGCCAGCACGATCACCCGGTCTCACTAAAATGGACATGTGGGGACATTGTTTATCGGGAACAACCAACTACTGTAGATAAATATGGAGGAACGTATTCGAAATGCGTTTCAAAGTATTACAGCCGATATACTAAGAAGAGTGGAAAATTCTTTTAAAAATCGTGTTCGAGTTTGTTTAATTAGAAATGGAAGACATTTTTAAAACTTTTTGTAAAATTAGTTTGTTTATTCATACTTATTTTATTATTAATTAAATGTTACAAATAAGAATGTTGGTGACTTTTTTAGTAAACGACTAAAGCCATATAGCCGTTGTATGAAAAACCTTCAGAATTGAATTCTACAAATATTCACGTAAAAATATACCGGGTGATCCATTTAAAAAAAAAAAAATGAGAAATATGAAGATGAATATCTCGTAATGTCGTAATGAATTTTAAACACTCTATATTGCAGTGACACAACACTTTATCGGAAGCATCCGTCAACCCTTACTAAAAGATATGCCAAATAAATTAAATTTAACATTTGTAGCAGCAGCGGTTTCTTTAAAGTTAGTACGTAAAATTAAGTTTTTTGAAGTAATCGCTAAGTACGGCGGAATGCATGAATCATTCCAAAATAATTTCCTGAAATGGTCATTTATCTCTACTTACACACTGCCTTTGGTCGAAATGTGTAACAGGAAATGAGAAATCGACGAACGGAGCTAATATGCAGGAACCTGTATAGAAAATAATCGAAGATTAACTAATTTGTGTTGGTGTAAGTCGTACGTACAATGCAAAAATTCAAATTATAGTAAGTTTATACATTCAACATTTTGTAAGCTTTTGACAATTTTAAAGTTTAATCTTTCAGTCATGATATTTGTAATTTTATTAAAGTTTACTGATTTAAATGTTTAGAAATAAGCACAGAGCTTCGCTTTATACTCCACAGCAACTGAGATGTCGGAAGTTTATAAACACCCATTAGAATCACAATTTTTCATAAATTAGGAGTACTTTTAACGGCCTGACAATAGAGCTCTGAACACATTTTATGAACAAGCCTCACCCAGTGACATTATTCTTTTAGAAATTTATTAGAGATTTAAATGTTATTTAATACTCAATTACTTTAAAGCTTTTACCATATCCGTTTTTGTAAATGTCTTCATATTTTGCATCATATTCGAACAGAATTTTGCTTACTCATGACAAATTTCAAAAATTTGAAACTTAGAAAAAGTAGCAGAATGATGTAGATTCATTGGCTCGTAAACGGACAAATTAACTGAGAAACAGATTAATAGGCTAACCAACAAATTGAAAAACCGATTAACAGGAAAACAAACACAACTCGTTAGTTTCTAATTTTAATGTTTCCATGAGCATAAGCCACAAAACAAAGGGATTTAAATTGTTTAGTAATTAACAATTACTTTAAAAATGCGCAAAATTATATAAAATAAAAAATGAATGAACTCGATCTTAAATATTATATTATATTATACAGGTTATGGCAATTATCTGGGATCGGTCGATCACGGCTTACCTATTCATTTTATCAAAAAATGTAAATAAAAGTTATTCGGGATCAAGCAGTCCATACTGTAAAAATATCCTGATGCATACAGGGGTGTTCAGTTTCGCTTTTACATTATACAACTTTGTTATTTTAAATGGAACACCCCCTGTATATTATTGCATTTTTAAATTCTACAGTAAAATTTAGAGTAATTTTAGTTAACTAATTCTATACTAAAACTCAACGGTTTCTGAGATATTAATTTACGGAAAAAAATACATTTGCACCTTCCTCTTAAATAGTCAATGCAACCATTGTTGTTTTACAATAATCCTTGGGCATCTTTATGCCAATACTTCAAGCTGAATAATTCACATTAAACATCTTTATTTTGTTATACAGAGTGTTCGAAAATTGAATATTAACTTAAGCATCTTTAAATGGGAAATACTTGTTTTCTTTAAATGGAATAGCCTGTATATTTTTATTTCATTCGATAGAGATTTAAGATCTCTTTCTATCGCATATAAGATTCCCTATACCATTGGTCAAAATGACACGTTTTGTTACAAATTTATTGAATAAAGAGGTGGAGATGATTTCTTTTCACTGAAAGCATCTAAGATATTGAAATAAACTTGGGATTTAAGTTCGGCTCCATGTACAAAACGCCGCGCTTTCCCGTACAATAACACCATATCCGTCAATCGGTATTCGTAAAATTAACCATCTTTAACAATTAATTTTAAAATTTTGATCACAAATTCAATGTATACGGCAATGCAATTCTTTTAATATTGATAACATTGTAAACAACACAACAGTTTTTGCTCCAAAAAAAAGTATAAAGTTTTTATCGCACAAAAACATTTTCACTTTCTCAATTCATAATTCATAGCATTTCAATGTGCGGAGCGTCAAATAAGAAATATAGTAAAAAATATTCGCATTCAAAAACCGTGATTTGTACGGGTAGTTAAATTTTCAACGTGGACTTCCATAACATCCTGTATAATATTATTTCATATATCAAATTATGTAGGTATATTAAACAAAAACATCTTATGTACCTACTCACTTATATGATTCAGTTTAAATGTTGATGCTTTAATGAGCACATAAATAATTTATGAATTTATATGAATTGTTAATTCCTTTTAATTAAATAATTCTAATTTCTAAATAATTTCATTTAATCTCTGTCTAATTGAATACCGGAACATTTTTAGTTTAATGAATAAAATAAATCATCATTTATATTTCTTTTTTAATTTATAAATCTTTCATCCTGGAAGATCCTTATTCATCTAGTTAGGACATGATTATGATACATGAAATGTATCATAATGTTGAAATAAATGTACTCCTCGATCTTGTATGTATACTAACTCAATATATGTATTGTACATATTATAAAATGTTAAAAAATCCTGCTTAAATTAAGAAAAATCGATGTTATTTCCTACCATGTATAAAACTCGTATTAACTTCCATGTTTCATCTACAGGGTATAAATTTACACTTATAATTACAATCATTTTCAAACATATCTACTTAGTGATAAGTGTGATAACTGATAACTATCAAAGTACTAAAGTATTTTACGTCACAAATGTTATGATTTTTTTAAATCATAAATGAAATGTTTTTTACCCTTTCATTAGATGTTAAACAATAAATGTACATATAAATAAATCAATAATGTAAATAATGTGTTTTCATTTTCAATAAATTATAACATTACTATGATCTAATTCTGAAGTCTCCTCATCTTACTTTCCTCCATTTTGTAAAATTAAATTTGTATTGGCGGTAATAAATTAATTGTTTTAAAATCCTAATAGTTGTTCAGATTTAAAATAAAAGTTTTACTAAAATAACTTATTTAATAATGCATACACCAAGCTTTTGAATAGCAATTGTTGATAAACGTTGACGAAACACCAACTTGATATTTATTCAAATAATTTGGTTTTATGTATTAATCTTCCGAATGCCATTTAAACTATTCATTTATTCAATTATATTTGCAAGTTTAACCCTCAAACGTTGTTTCAGTAATTATCCCACGCACACACACCTCCCCTGCCTTATAAAGTCTTATAAAGACTTTCTGCACTTGATATTTTCCTTGCAACATGTTTTCAGCGATTGCTGAATTTGCTTAATAATTTGATTCAACGTGTCAGCATTTGGCTAAAATCCAACAATTCATGAAACACAGTAAGAGAGATATATTTACAAATTCACGTAAAGGTAACCATAATACCTTCACCCACCACACCACACTTATAAAACCCAAATGTGCTCTTTTCTTTAATAATTTGAAGACAATAAAAAATTATTGAATAGGTTGGCGTTTGAAGGATTTTTCTGGGGGGGAGTGGGAATAAAATAATTCTGTAACTAATCGGATGGGCTGTAAATGGAAAAATGTGCAATTACTATACCGGGTGGCCCACTTAAGCGTATTTCCTCGATAATTCCATTGCTGTTAGAGACACGAAAAAATGTTCAATTCAAAATTTATTTGGATTTATAAGTTGCACATTTTAAAAATAATTTTTATATTATATTTATATTTATATTTTATATTCCTGAGGCCAAAATAAGACGATTTAACCCAACTTACCTCTATTCAAAGTTGCTTCGTTTAGCCGCTAGATGGATGCAAATGTCCTGAAAAGAAATCGTTTTTTCGAGAAAACTTTCTAACGCTTATCGCGATTGGGACCAAATTTGGTATGTGGATTTGTGCTAAAAGATTATTTGACATGTTATTTTCTCTTCTGCGTGTTTTTTAAGTGGTCAAAAAATGGTCATCCACATCTTAAGAAGCTCATAATTTTTTTGTTATTAGATGAATACTTTTGAAACTTTTTTTGCTGATAGACACATAAGTTACCTACATTTCTTGTCTCTTGCTCCATTTCGTAATTTCTCATAGTTTAGGCAGAAAAAAATAATAACCCTCAACAGGAACTAGAAATTTTAATTAAATCAACAAAACTCAAAACTGAGAATATGTATTTGTATTTAATTACTTCATTACTCGAAGGGTACATGGTGCCTAGATTACGTGTAGGATTAAGCAATCCTTTTTGAAGGACAGGTAAATCCATAAATTTGGTGCCCAGTTTACACCCGCCGATTTTTTTTTGTATTAATCGAACAAAATATTTTGGAAAACACTATTAAAAAATAACTAAACATGCCTCCTCTCATTTAAATATCGCCGCTAAACCTTGACAATAATTTATGGAAGGGGCCACAATTTGTATTTGAACGAAAAGTAGGCGCGGCGTGAAAAGCGTGCCCGCAACTGGGATAGGATGTCAGAAAAGTGAATAGAAAAATGGACGAATAGTTGAGATTTCAAGAAATATAATTATTATGACATCCATGGATATCCAT
>JAFFZR010028170.1:0-14266 GCA_018397195.1 Lethrus apterus | reverse complement strand
TTATAAGGCATACAACCCATTTTTTCTAATAGTTTTTGAGTTATAAGCAATTTTCTAAATAATTCCCCTAAAAATGCCGTTTATGTCTTGTTTAGTGATCTTAGACAGTCTTGGATGTCATTATAATTAAGTATTATGATTGTCTACTTTGACACTTGTCTTTTGTTTGACATTAATATAAAAACATAATGACTGGTGTAGTAAATAATTACACAATTAACGATATTTAAAATTTATTTTACATACATGGAGAACATGGTAGAGTAGTGGATAGAACATGTCGTACTTTTAACGAAAGGCATCCATATTTGCCAGCAATGACGAAGAAAAAATGTAGAAAACCGGTATGAAATTTTCTGCGTTTCTGCAATTAGCAGCTTTTCCGAAAAGCAGAAAATTTGATTCCTACTTTCTAAATTTTTTCTTCGTCATTGTTGGAAAATTTGGATATCTTTCGTTAAAAGTACGACATGTTCTAGCCACTACTCTCCCACGTTCTCCATGTATGTAAAATAAATTTAAAAAATCGTTATTAGTGTAATTATTACTACACCAGCCATTATGTCTTTATACTAATGTCAAACAAAAGACAAGTGTCAAAGTAGACAATCATAATATGTACTTAATTATAATGACATCCAAGGCTGTCTAAGATCAGTAAACAAGACATAAACGGCATTTTTGGGGGAATTATTTGGTGTAGCCTATAATTCCAAGTTATTAGAGTTGATATATTTCTGGAACACGGAAAAGTTCTAACGAACCACTTTCGTGAATGACCCTGTATATTGAACCACAGTCTTATCTTATAAATTAAAAATTGTAACACTGTGATCACATTTTGATTGATTTTTACACCTAGGGTTCAAGCAAAATATGATTTTATTATATCGCTGTGTGCAGAAAAAAAGTCGCATTGGAAAAAAAAAGAAAAAATAGATGTGTTGTCATTTGAAAAAAAGTTGACAATCGTTGCTCAGAGGCACTTCAAAATAAAACATACTGCTTACTGCTAGGTTCTTTGAACAATTCAATGCGGTTTACTGATTTTGAAAATCGGATGATTAATAACGATACTACAGCACTGTCCGATTTTCATGCACCACTCTGTATATACAGTAAATAGAATACCGAACCCAACCCAACCCTTTTTACAGATTTAAGATTGGGCTCTGATACCGTATGTATTAAAGAATTTTTGTACAGCAGTGAGTCACTTCATATTTGTATATCTTACCAATATATTTTATAAATAATTAATAATTTTTTAATGCTTAAGTAATTTGCAAAATTGCATAACTTTAGCACATTATCATAACATAACATGTAATTTTAATTTATTACTGCTAAACTATAATAATAACAATATATATAATAACAATTCCTGGTGAAAACCTGAATTTGTCATTTGTCTCTCAATAAAAAGCATGGTATAGTGAAACTTCAAGTATCAACAAAAAAACTGAATAATTTCGACATCAAATTCATATTTGAAGAGTTCTACTTGATCTCTTTGTACAATGAGCTTTGTTTATATGAAACAAATTCCGAAAATTATAACTTTTTATCTAAATATTACTATGTCTGTTTGATACTTGAGTTTCATATTTAAAACAAACCACACATTCAATTTACATTCAAATATGTCTAAGCAAGCATACTTGGTTATAATGGCTTAGCTCAGCTCTGTTCTGTTCTGTAGTGAAAAACAGGCCTTATTGTAAGTAGCTGAGAACTGCCATAAAACTAATAACATTCTGTTGATAAATAACAGTAATTAAATTAAATTAATTCAATAAACTTAGTCAAATATATCCTCATACGAAACCAAATCTCTTTTATCTCGATGATTCCCCTTTTGTGAATGACTTGCAGCTAGAAAAACTAATAGTCATTTAACAATGTAACAAATATTTGTAAATTACCTAACGTAGACCAAGTTGATGAGGAAGTGGCATCATTTATGGGCTCAATTTGTGGTTGTCGCCTTGCTAGAGATACTTTTAATTGTATCCCAGAAACCATACTCCCATCCATCTAAAAATTAATATTTTAGAAAAAATTCATGAGAAACTTCAAAAACTGAATAAAACAAAACCACAGTTGTGGAGTAAAGTACATAACAAAAATGGTTAATAATTGGTTAAAAGAATGTATGAAGCTAGGGAGGTTGGGAAAAGAAGATGGAGAAGGCCTAGAAAAGCTTGAAAAGAAAAGGTGGGACAAGCAGTAGTAATCAGAGTAAAGTCAACAGAGATTCTCGTTGCAATGTGAGTGGGAAAAAGTACAGAGGGATGCTATAAAAACTCTACTTCCTATAACCTTACAGAAAATAACCCATTTTACCTCAGCTATGGCTCTTTCAGCAGATTCAACTTTATCAAATGTAACAAACCCCCGACTGAAAACAAAATCATTAAGATTTATAAATAGTACAAATCCACATACTTTTTTTCTATCTCCATTGAAATATTGACTATGTTTCCAATCGTCGAAAAATGTTTTTTGAGGAACTCCTCTGTTATTTTATACCCAGTTACATAAATAGTATTTCCTTGTCTAGGCTTTTCAGGTTTTTCACGTTGCTTTTCTGTTAGACCTCTTTCTTCTCGATCCCTTGCGTTGGCAAAAGTGTCATAAAGATTTTTAATTCTTGGTGGTTTATTTTCTGGGTTATCAGGACCCTCTTCAGATTGAACTGCCGAAAATGGTTGATATCCGCTAACTATTTTATCCGAAATTAATTTTCTTTCAAGACCTAGAAATTGATATTATAACTGTGTATTGTACCGAATAGACAAGACGTACCTCTAGGTCTTTTAAAACCTTGTTCTGGTTGTTTTTGTTGTTTTGGTATAGCGGTAATCGCACCAGATTTTATCAGCTTTTTGGCCACTTCTCTTGCATCTCGCGCTTCTGCTGGTCGTTTAGGAACAACAGGTTTCTCAGGTTCTGGTTTTGGAGTCCTCAGAGCTTGCAAAGCTTTTTTCTGTAAATGTATGAATTGTTTCACTAATAAAAGTATATGATGTATATACCTTTTTTTTTAATTTTTGATATTTTGCTTTTAACATTATTTCTTCTTCAGTGCAATTCGCTGGAAAATGTATGTAAACCATTTTTCCGTGGTATATGATATCGTATTACACACAAACTCAAAAGTAGGGTTATGATCTATTTGTAGTTTATAAATTTACATATTTTAAAAGTTTCATCACAGGTTTCATTGTTGTTAATTAGGTTTTATATAGTTTAATAGTGGTTTATAATATAGCATTATATTATTATTATAGTATAACATTATACATAATAATAGCTTTTCATACAAAATTGTCATTAATTAAGTTTATAACCTAACTTTTTAACGATATGAGCTTACGGAACGTCGAAGCTCAACTGCAATTTTAAGCATAAATAAAACCTTTATTTAATGACTTTCTTTTACGAAAGCAAACATGAAGTTTTTGGCCACTACTAAGATATGTGCGCCACGGTTAGGGGTATTAAAAAATATAGAAAATAGACCCCAATTTAGCATAGAAACACCATTATCTATGCTATACACTAGGGTAAGTACCTAAATCCATATATTTTTCAAATTGAAAGTCAAATTTGTATTTATCAAGGGTGGTAGTATTCCGCACATAACGCACGAAATATTCCAAATTTGTTGCAATGAACCGCAAATCATTCAAATTCCTATCGTCAGCACATACCAGTTTCAAGATGTGATGTCTGAATACCGTGGAAGGATATCTGAATTCGTCGGTTAGTGAATATAACAATTATTGATAAAAATTGTTAAATAATTTTTAGGTTTAAGAGATTGTGTTACTTGTGTGACAGTGCAAGATCCGGGTGATTTAACTCAACCAGGTCATCGTTACAAAGATCACATTCCACTTTGGACGCGTTCAGGAAAAATTTTGATCAATGCCTCTAAATATATGGATATTATTGAAGCTTTTAAGCCAGATATGTATTATTTATTATCGGACGGGGACACTAACATTGCAAGTACATCAAAAAGAATTATAAAATCTGTCGATAACACATTAAATTTTGTCAATAAATGTATGGAAAGGCATAGAACATCTGATGTGTTGAGTGAATCATTCGTTATAGTTCCTATTGCGGGTGGTTACAGCTTAAAAGGTCGTGAACAGAGTATTGATGGCATTCTTGGTAAGGAGAATATCGATGGGTTTTTGATTGATGGTTTGCATAATAATGGACCAGAAGTCGAATTTCTACCGTTTGATGAAGTGAAACCTGTGGTTGAATTTATAATTGTATGTAGAATATATATATTTTTTATGTAGTTAACAGTTGTTTTACAGAATAAACTTCCTGGTGAGAAATTACGAACAGTACAAGGTTGTTGGAACCCCGTAGCCGTAATAAAATTGGTGCAGTTGGGAGTTGATATTTTTGACACCTCTTACTGTCATATAGTAACAGAACGATCGTCGGCTTTGACTTTTGCTTTGGATTTAAACGACAAACATTTGATTTATGAAATAAATTTGAGGCATTCACGATATGCAGATGATTTTGGGCCACTTTTACCAGGGTGTACATGTATAGCTTGTACAAAGCATTCTAGGGCTTATATTAATCATTTGGTAACTGTGCAGGAATTATTGGGACCAATATTGCTGACCATGTAGGATATATGTTTTGGTGATAGTTTCGTATTTAAATGTTTATTTTTAGACATAACATGCACCATTATATGAAATTTTTTGAGAAAATTCGTCATTGCATTAGAGAGAATAGTCTGGATGATTTGGAACAATTGGTTGGGAAACAGTTTGAGGAGCACCAACGTGAAATTCTAAAAAAGCAACAGAAGGATGTGATTGTTGATGAAAATTGAGGTCTTTTTTATATATTTTTTTATGAATATATATTTTACAAAAAGTATTTAGTTCTAAGATTTTCAATGTTTGTTGTGTTGATACCAGTGTGGCAGGATGGTCACTACTTTATATTTGAATGATCATAATATTTTGATAACCACCCTACCATCTTTAACTGTAGTTTTGATAACTATCCTACTACCTGTTGCTAAATAGTTCAAACATTGGTTGATAGGTATTATTCATTTAAGCTTTTTTTATATATATCAAAGAAAGTTTAGCTTATAAGGAGTCATTAAAATAAGACAATTGGCATGGGTTGATCATTCGTAAAAGGTACGCTGTCGAAGATGAAAGAATAAAATCAGTCATGGGTTGCAAGTTATGAATACAGTGTATGAGTTTACTTTATAGTCAATAACATTTCTCATTTATTTTACATTATGTGTACAAATTTTCTCAAAAAAGAAACAAATTACTATATTACAATCTTAATATACATATTAACAAAAGAAACTCGTTTATGTCAAACCTAATTAAATATAGGTTTGTTTATATTAAATTTAATTAAAATAGCGCGAGACTAGAAAATTAATTTTCAAAAAAGTAATCGGGCAAGATTTATAAATCTTTGGGTGGATTGAAATATTCCCAGTGATGATAGTGTATAGTTTGATTGTCGCCCCATCGTAAGAGTATTAGACCGGCGATTAAAACTAACAACAATACGATAAAAACGTGTAAGTCTTGTTGGCCATCCGCGTTTCGCATGACGTTTGTAGTTATGTGTTTTATGAGTCTTTTGAGGGCCCTTTCACTAGCGGTTGTGCAAGCTCTGGTTAGTTGAGCGGTCAGTTGAGGTATCGACTGTTCTGGAGTTCTGTGTCGTCTTTCCCTTGGTGTCGAAGTGATTTCATCAGAACTCGTTTGTGGCGCCACCCTTGGCGGGCGTTTTCTCCGAGGAGGCAAGGGAATGTCATCGGCAAAATCGTCCATAAGGGGAGATCGCAACATGTAAAAACTGGGTGGTGGTTGAGAACGCAGGTAAATGTGTTCGGGTTGAGGTGGTCTTTGGGGCACACTTTCTTCAGTCCAAAATGTTTCCTGATTATTAGTATCAAAAGAAATGTCATCACCCGATTGTCGTCGTTGGAAATCGGATTGTCTCGGCGGGCGCTGCGGCGGATCATCTAATTCTACATCTTCTTCAAACGGAGTTTTTTTTTCTCCTTCGATCTTCAATTCATCTATCAATCGCTCTTCCTCCGACGTATCCGGGACTAACATAGGGACATCTTCGTCATCTTTAATCTCAATATCTTCTTCTTCCTTCATTTCATCATTTAACAACCCATCCAAAATTTCACGCTTAAATTCTTTGCTACCAGAAACCATTTCCATTGAATCCTGCACTGAATCTTCAGATTCAGTGGAGGACTCCAAAACTATTTCTTCATCGACACCAATTATATTTACAGTTGGTATATCTCTTGAAACATGTTCTTCTTTTTGTATAGTTTCAATCCGTTGCGAAGTGCTTGGCATATCTTGGGAATGCGCTTGTGTTGTATTAAATCTCTCGATCAATTCTTGCAAAAAACTTGCTGGCAGTTCGATCCCACTGATTACTATGTTACCCGATTTGGGATTGATTTCTGTGACATTTATGTTTCCGCTGTCGATCTCGGAAACTGTGATTTTGCCCGCTAGCAACTCATTGACGGTCAATCGGTCGACGTCCAAGTCTGAGACTTGTAATTTTTGCGTCTTCAAAATTTCTATTTCTGAGTTGATGTCCGGTTGTATCGAAATCGGTCGTTCGATGATTCTTTCTATAATTTTCGGCTGGGGTTCTTTTAATTTTTTGAAATCTTCAGGTATCTCCGATGTTTCATCATCACTGTCTGGTTTCTGAGGATTTACTTCTCTTTTAACTGTTATGATGCGCTCGGTTGAACGATCGAAAGAGGTAATAGGACCTTCTTCAAAATTTTCATGCACAGGAGCCACAATTAAAGCTCCGTGAGTGATTGTTTCTTCGTGCTCATATTCGTTAACAGGGTACCGAGTCCTGGATGATGGAGTTATAATTTTGTCGTTTTTGTCTTGGACGAATTCTTCACAAATGAAATCATCAGGAAGGGGTTCAGTTTGAACTGAAACTTCAGTTTCGTCTAGCTTTTCCATGTCCCTTTTATCGTGCTCTATATTCGCTTCATGCGTTATGTCTTTTAATGGAGATTTTCCACCATCTTTTGGTTTCCTAGGAGGTCTGGGTGGCGCGGGTAAAGGCCTATCTTTCATCTTTTGTATCACTATCCCCGATTGAAGATTACGAGCATCATCTTCTATTTCTATGTATCGAGTACCATCGAAATTCTCTTTGCCATCCTCAGTTACATTAGATGTGGATCTGTTACTTCTTGGAACTAAGGTGCTGTAATTCCTTAAAGGTCTTCGAGGCGCTTCATCGTTTAACGGTCTCGGAACCGTGAAGAATTTGGTTTCATTAGTTGGTTTGTCTGATCTGAGTGAACGTTTTCTTCGCGGCGGTGGTGGTAGAGGAGGATCCCTTTGTTTGGATTTGTCAATGATCGCGTAACCCATATAATCGCATAGTTTTGAAACACATGGTTCTTCAACGCAAGGACTTTCTGGTGTTTCGATGTCTTTTGAAGGTAATTCATCGTCCGGTTGGGTGGTAGCTCTTGAATGGGATCGTGTTCTTGACCGAGTCCTAGCTGGTTTAATTGGAGGTTCTTCGGGTGTTGGTATGATGTATTCGTGTTCCATACGATATGTTTCAATCTAAAAATCAATAACAAATTGGTCGATATAAATTGATTTGTTCAAAGTACTTACGTCTTGTTGTGGAACTCCCTGATTTACATACGAGATCTCGTCGATAATCGAATCGTGTTCGGAATTTAGGCTCTTGAGGCTTTTTTGTTTACGAGGTGGTGCACATGGTTGTTCTTCGATGTCTCCATCGTCATCAGCGTACTGGAACAACTTCTTGTGGTATGGATCGGATATTAAGATGTTTGGTTGTTCAATGCCTTTCATACGTTCGTTTTCGTACATTTCTGGATATTCATCTTTGAAGGTCCTATCGTAGAAGTGACGGTCGTCTTCGCATTGATCATTAAGGACGTTATCAGAGGAACATTTACGCGTGGCTTCGAAAATTTGCGGTTTTTTATCCTCGTCACTCGCAATCGTCTCCTGATACGGCACCACATTTTTGCCTCTCTTCTTTTTGCTCTTCCTTGATGGTCTTGGCGGCAGGTCGTCGAAAGATTTCGGGTATTCTTCTGGTTCTGTCGTTGATTCTTGGTCGCACGAAACTTGTTCTTGCGATACGTGCGGAGTCTTTTTTCGTTTCGGTTTTTTTATCGGTTTCCTTTTCGGAGTTTCTTGTAATGATTGGTCGGAAACCTCCAAATCTCGATCGAAATCATCATCGATTTGCATTTTAGACAGAGGATTTATGGGTTGTCTAAACGCTTCGCGTATTTCCGAGCTTAACAGTGCGCCCATTTCTATGTCATCTTGAGAAATGCCCTTTTGTCGCAAAAAAAACTCGTCGGAATTGATTTCTTCTAGCACACCACGTCTGTGTATATCACCTGAACTACTGAGGGAATGAATTTCCATTTTTTTAGTCGGTGGTGGTGTTTCGTTATCCAAATCGGTAACTTTTACGTCTCGATCGATCTCGTGCAAATTTTCACTGTGAAAACTGCCGTGGTTCCACCGATTCCGACTAAAATCGCTGCTGAAAGGTGAAGCGCGGTGCATTTCTTGACTTTCTCTCACGTATGCATCGTCCATATCGATATCTTCATCGTATCGACTACGAGATGCCGATTCAGTATTGAAGTTTTCTCTATCCATCGATTCTTCCGAATGTAACGGTATTCTAATTATATCGGGATTTTTTTGTTCGCTTTCTTCTTTGGATTCTTCTTGCTGTTTCTTTTTCGTTTCGTTGAAAGCTCGAGCCCATCGAGCACCTACGGACGGTTTGTTGGTCCTTGGTATTGTCGAGCTTTCGGGCGAAGTTGTATCTTCGTCTTCAAAGTCGTCCGGTTTCTTTTTCTTTCCGAAGATTCTTGGATACGTGCTGAAGTCGAAAATTTTCTTTTTTGAATCGCCCACGTTGGATTCCGTCGAGAATTGTCGTTCCTTGATCGGGCGTTTTTTTGTGCTTTTTTTCGGCAAAGTAAATGACGGTAAGTTGATTCTGACTTGATCGGGTAATTTAAGCATTTTGGGTTTTTCGAGCTTGAATCGATCGAAATTTGGTCGCTGTGGCAGAGATATGTTCGGTCGTTTGATGTTTTTGAATTTAGTACGAATACGGCCCGCCTGGTTCTTAAGAGCTTCTTGTATTTTTTTCGCCTGGTTTTCACCAGGTTCTTCTTTGTTGCTTGTGGTTGTTTTAGTTGTCGTTGGATTCGTTTGTTGGACGGGGACGTTGAAGAAACGATCTTCGATTTGCTTTTGCATTTCTGTTGCTGTCAAGGGTTCGGGTGATTCGTCTCCGCTTTGAACTAAGACATCTTCATGTAAGGGGATGCGTATGGAACGACCTTCACAGCATACTTGTGGTTTGGGGAGCGGTTCGACCGGATCGGTTTTGGTCATTTGAAGTGGATTCTCTTGTCTGCTGTCATCCGGTGGTGGGTTAACTGGTTCGTATTCATGATCACTGAAATGAAGAAGAAACAAAAGAAGAAATTTAAAAATTACTTTTTGGGTGTTGGGGAATTTGTTTCAAATATTTTTAGTCAATAATAAAAATCTCTACGTTGCAAAACGCTTGTTTATGAAATGACGATCCACTAGTCATATTTTTGCCATAAAATATTTCTGGCGCTCATTATTTTGCCAATTCACGTTTATTTAGACGTTATATTTACAAATACCATTTTTGGCATGTCATAAAATATCAGAATTTTAGAATTGTCACATAATCCTAAAATTTTGGCTTTGAGCATCGTAAGTACGAGTATTTGTAAATAAATCGTATTTCACGTATGTGTTTCGGGTTATATTTCATTATCAGCGTTGAATTTTTTAAATAGTGATTTATTTTTTTATTTCTACATTGTATCCAGTTTCTATGTAACATATAACTTTTAAAAAATGTATTTTCTCAAAAAACAAATTTGCATATTTGTTAGATAAAGATTGAGTTTATGTCCATAATCTTGCTGGGTAGAGCCTGTTTACGTTAAGAACTTGGATGCTTACGTCATCAATTGATCTGCGCGAATATTTGGAGTTCATTGGCGTAATTAGGTTAGAATTATTTACTTATTAAATAATACTTTTGTGCACTATAAAAGTCAATATTTATAGGAAACTATTTACTATCTAAACATAAACTACAAACTATAAAACTTTCCAAAACATTACAATGTACTAAGTAATGCCAACTAATGACGAAAAATACGAAAATTCGTTTCTGCGCATTGATGACGTATCCGAATTCTTAACTTAAGCAGCCTGTAATTTAGATCTGGAGTACTCCAAGCGGTTGTATTTTATTTTATTGAGCTTGAGCTCATGATAGTTTTCCCCTTATCAGTCAAGGAATTTACATTTTCATTTGTTTTTGAGATATCTGGAAAAACCGATTAAAATGATTTTACGTAACTTCTTTATTTATAAATATTAATAAATTCTGTAAAACCTTTTCATAGTAACTTGCTGCGCGTACTATGCAATACTTCCGTTCAACGTTTCGTATTCGCAGAATCATCATCAAATTTAGATATTTGTACGGACGCCATATTTGATTTTCGCCACATACGATAGCTTTTTTTTATCAATGTCAATGTCAATGTCACTTATTACCTTTTACTCAATTTTATGTTATAATACGAGGGTCTCTCAGACGGTCTAATGAAGCTGTGAAAGAGTAATGAAAACTCAATAACAATGCCTTTTTGAAAATTTCAAACAATTTCCTATTTTTCCACATAGTCGCCACATCTTTCAATAGATTTCGTATAACGAGTTACAAGTTTTTTAATTCCTAAGTTGAAATGATTTGCGTCCAGTTTGTTGAAGTACTGAGTCACGGTGCCTGCGATCTCTTGCGCCGAATCGAAACGATGGCCCCCAAACGCTCCCTTCATCACGGGGAATATGTAATAGTCACTTGGGGCGAGGTCAGGCGAGTAGGGGGGATGTTTGAAAATTTGCCATTTAAATTTCTTCAATTTTTCCTGGGTGACACGAGCCGAATGCGGACGAATATTATCGTGAATGAAAAAGACTTTTCGACTCAATAAACCGGGCCTTTTGTTCTTTATTGCGACTCTCAAGCGATTCAGAACGTCACAGTAGGTAGTATGCCGCGTTGATAGTTTTACCTTTTTCGAGATCAATCAACAAAACACCGCGATGATCCCAAAACACAGTCGCCAAAACCTTGCAGGAAAAAAATGTCGTCTTGGAGTTTTTGAGGGGTCGGCCGCCTTTCTCTACCCATTCCATCGACGATCGCTTCGATTCAGGCATATAGTGGTACACCCAAGTTTCGTCTCCAGTTACGACGCGATGCAGTAGTGATTCCCCTTCCTCCTCATACCTATTAAGTAATAAGCGAGCAGCGTTCATGCGTTGTGTTTTGTGCTGTTCGGTGAGAAGACGAGGCACCCATCGCGCGCTTACTTTACGCAGTTGAAGTTCATCGTGAATGATGGTTCGAATGGAAGATCAACTATATTCACCTCTACTTCGAAGTTTTTCGGCCAAGTCGTCCAGGGTATACCTCGCATCTTCCTCTATCAGCTGTTTCACAAGCGCAACGTTCTCCTCGTTGACTGCGTGAGCTGGTAGTTCTTCGCGAACTTCGTCGTGCAATTCTTCGCGCCCGTTTAGAAACGCTGTAGCCAACGCGTTACCATCTGCAGGCTCATGCATTTATCGCCGTAAACAGAACCAGAATAATTCTCGATAAATTTCTGTGGCAGTGAAGTTTTTGGCGGTAAAAAAACGTATTATACTCCACGGTTCACATTTGGACGCAAATTTTATCGGAATCTCCATGATAAAATGTTATAAAACACGCAACAATCGACCAACCAGACTCTGCGACGTACTAAATTAATGACAATACATGAGAGAACACGTTCGTGAAATTGTATAGTTCTACCTTGTCACCAAGATCGGCGCTCGCATCGTTAAACTTACTTTCTGAACGACCCTCGTATTACGAGAAGTTAAAAATAAGTATAGAGTAATCCTAGTTGGCCATGTTGTTAATTAATTGTGCATAATACGCGCAACAAAAGGTTTCGTTAAGGAAGTTTTTACCGAATTAAAAATAATTAATATAATAATAAATAAAGAAGTTACGGTCAAAAAACAAAATTATTATTTTTTTAGTTTTTTTCAAATATCTCAAAAATAAATGAAGATAGGTAGAATTTCTTTACGAATTTTTAATGAGCAACAAGTTACACAACTTTAGCACAATTTAGCCGACTTTGTATCTCATAAGAGTCATAAGCTAAGCGAGATACCAATGGCGAGCCTCGAAAAATGGGCACCTGCATATATCAGGAAGAGGGTGGGCCCTTGCTCCACATTTGATGTTATGTATTCTTCTCGTAGAGTTGTTATCGTTAACATAATGTGTGTGTTTTTAGGTATTCATTACATCATAGCAGTGGTAGTTGGAAGTTTTTTAAATTATAAAGATATAAAAATATCCCATTCCTTGCCCAAGTTCTTCAAGCTTGGGACACGTAGTGAGAGGGAAGCAATGGAAAAAAAACTCTTTCCACCATATTTGTTAGCACTGCTGCGTTTTCTAAAGTCATATTTTCTTTAGTAAGAAAAGTTGAATATACTGAGATCGTCTTTTAAGTTTTGTGTTCGTGGATCTTTCAATCTCTTTGGAGATTGCCGGTAGAAGAGCTACAGTACTGTAGTTGTTGTGATATTTACTAGACTTTATTATTTTATAGCTTATATGAAACAAATCTATATGTATATTCTACAATAATATTTATGTGACATAGGAATATGTATTTATGTCTTGATGCAGATTTCGAAACCCATATTTATACAGGATCATTTTGAAATAACACCAATTACAGATATTTGAACAGGTGATAGCTGACCTTAACCCAAATCCAAATCCGCAAAAACGGCGGTCCTATCTTCATTTTAAAATTTCTGAAAATGTCATTTTTTTAATATGGGCATCTAAGTACGGTCCTGTGTCCATTTCAATATTTGTCGCGTTGAAAATCAACTACCTTTGGCGGGAAAACATGAAATGTTGCAAAACAATCTTTATTGATGATAATTCGGCATTATTGTCATATTTTACTTAAAACTTAAAATATTTTTTTCTTCCACACCCTTCAACATAGGACCGTCATTTTTGCATATTTGGGGTTGGGCTTTTGTCAGCTATCACATGTTGAAATATCTGTACTTATTTCAGAATGACCCTGTGTATCATAGTGTGTATATGTCATATAGTGGCGGAACTACATGCTTAGTTACTTAACTTTTTATTCTTTGGTAATAATGTTTTGGACATTCAGATCAGTTCATTCGCACAGTCTTTGCAAAGAAGATTTTAGACGTTTCCTTAATTTTTATAGCGAATACTCGAAACTCGAATACTCGAATATTCGAAAAGTGTAACAACTTATTTGCTGTAACTAAAAGAGTGTATTTGGGTTCGTTCATTAAGGTTTGGTTAATCAACAAATAATAAAATAAAAGCATTTAAAGTTAAAATTCATAGAATTTTGTGAGAAAAAATATTGTTTTTATTTTATTTAATATGATTATAGTTCAGTAAATCTATCCAAAAATGAGTCAAAATCTACATAAAATAACGTCAGTTGGGTGATAGTATGATTTGTTAGAGGGGTGTATTCTGAGCATAATGCCGGATTTGAGGGATTTCTCGAGTGTCAGTGGCGCTGCTATCGCGAGTAACGCGTTTAACGTGACAAAAACTACACAGACCTTTTATAAATTGAATTTCCTAACTTTTTTATTCAAAACTTTTTTTTCCAACACCAATGCTTGTCGAGTTATTTCGTTAGAAATTCACAAACTTCCTTATTATGGTCTGTTTTTTGCCTTTACCACCCTGTCCGTTCACTTTTATCGAATTTTATCTATTATCAATCTTAGAGATCATTTAATTATCTACATCTTTTGTTTAAAACTTTTTTCTCTACTAACAATTCTTTGGTAGTTATTCCTTAGTTTATCGATCGAAATCCGCACTATCGTCGTTACGCGTTTTCACGGACGCGCTATTTCAAATGTTAGTGCTGCTTAGTCCAGTCAGTAGGTGAATCAATGTACATGCGATAACGTAATTTGGGTGATATTATGATTTATTAGAGGGGTGT
>JAFFZR010028169.1:0-14268 GCA_018397195.1 Lethrus apterus | reverse complement strand
CGTATGTTACCTACATTTCTTGTCTCTTGCTCCATCTCGTGATTTCTCATAGTTTAGGCAGAAAAAATTAATAACCCTCAACACGAACTAGAAATTTTAATCAAATCAACGAAAAAAATTCACAACAAATGTTCGAATATACCGCCTTCTGCATGAATGCAAAGATTAACACGTCGTAAAAATTTGAACTGGACTCTTCTCATCATTTCGACATCGTTTCTTAGAGTGTCTACTGCATTTTGGAAGCGTTGCTACAATAAATAAAAAAAAAACGATGTAGAAATGATAAGAGTCCAGTTCAATTTACGACGTATTAATCTTTGAATTCATGCAGAAGGCGGTATATTCGAACATTTGTTGTGATTTTTTTTCATTGATTTAATTAAAATTTCTAGTTCGTGTTGAGGAATATTATTTTTTTCTGCCTAAACTATGAGAAATGGCGAAATGGATCAAGAGACAAGAAATGTAGGTAACATATGTGTCTATCAGCAAAAAAAGTTTCAAAAGTATCCATCTAGTAACAAAAAAATTATGAGCTTCTTAAGATATTGATGACCATTTTTTGACCACTTACAAAACACGCAGAAGAGAAAATAACATGTCAAATAATGCTTTCTTTCAGTACAAACCCACATACCAAATTTGGTCCCAATCGCGAGAAGCTTTATAAAGTTTTCTGGAAAAAACGATTTCTTTTCAGGAATTTTGTATCCCTCTAGCGGCTAAACGAAGCAACTTTGAATAGAGGTAAGTTGGGTTAAATCGTCCTATTTTGTCCTCAGGAATATGTGTTATTATTTTGTACAGACCTTTCGGGGACACTCCGTATAATTTCGATACTGAAGTTTTCAACTAAATAATAAATCAAATAATTTTGAAATTGTAATTGAAAAACTTATGCTTTGTGTAAACTCTTGGCCATGGGAAATGTCGTAAATACACATTCACCGTTTAAGTTTGTTCCCATATTTATTATAGACTCAATAGTGACCAATTGGAATAAGATTGGAATAAGAAATCAGCAAAAATATGTAATGGGAGATGCAAGCGGCTTTTCTTTGCAGGAAAATATTTATAAAAATGAGTAAAAATTTGTCAACTGCGCAAGGCTCGCGCCGGTTATATTCTTGACCAAAAACGTTGGATGAACTTCAAGACACGTGACTGTAAAGGCGAAAATTCTAACATCATGATTTTGTAGTTCCGGTACAGTCCTAGTTAATTAGTCCTTCCGTCATGTCTTAGATTTGGACGTTTGCCTATGTAGAAGTTTTAGAAAATATAAATCTTCCAAACATGGAGGCGGAATCATACGCAATAATTGCACGATAATAATATTTTCTTTATTATCTTCCTCCATTTTTCTCTGTTAACTGCTGGGGCTGTCCAGTCTTCAACACCCACTTTCCTTAGGTCTTCCTTAAGCCAGGAGCCTTCAGGCTTCTAGAGCTGTTATATACATATAATAATATTTTAGTTTCACGTCATATATATTTCATTATGGTCTTATTAGATATTTTTCATTTTATGCTTTTTATGTTTTTTTTTTTTGGATTACTCTTAAGTATAAATCCCATTGACGAGATCGAAAATTGGAACCTGGAACAAGGAGCCATTTTTTATGGAATTTATTATTTTGTGTTAAAACGTTTCCTGTAAATAACAACTAAACGGTTCTTATTTAATTTTATTATATTTATTTCTTAAGGAAAACGACCAGAAAACAAATGCTAGAGCGAGAGAGAGAGATAGATAAGGATATTAAAACTCATAAAACAGCAATGACAAAAAAAAGGAAAAACGAACGCAATAAGAATGAATCAGAGCTTGTATGTAAGAAGGGTGATATATGCAGGTAGAACTGGAAAAAGGTGAAGAAGAAGACCAAGGAAAAACTGGTTGATTGGACATCAAAAAGGAAAAAATAGAAGAAATGAAAACGACGGCAGGAGATCGGTAAGTTCGGAAAAGGTTGATTAAATAGTTGTAAATTTTTATATCCGAAGAAGATTTCTCAATGTAAATAAAACGTACATCGATAAACGTATAATTTTTACATAAAGCAATTTTTCCAAACTACCATGCACTCTTTCCCATTTCTTTCCCGTTTCCTCCATAGTACTCTTATCAACCCGTCATCTACTTTGTATTTTTAACATATACATAAGGTAATCGTAAGTTGTACCTAAGGACGACTTTAATCTTGAATTCGATAAAAGTTTCCTCTTATGGTACATTTCCTATGACCACGAGTGTACATACTTCCTATTCTCACATCCTTCATTTCGAATTCTCGCTTAATAAGATCGCGAATTTGCATATTTATTAAAGTAGAATTATGTGCCGTGAAAACACGCATCATCACTTGCTCGCGCGACCGCTCGCTGGCGCTGCCGCCTTTGAAAAGCGTAACGTAGCCGCACAACAGCAGCTTGTTATAGTTTAAAGGCTGTCTGTCGGTTACGGCGCGACCTCCTCTGTGCTGCTGCATTGCCTTCCGGTAAAAATAGAGCAGGTTGGTGCGAGCAAGATATAACCGAGATACGAGACGACTTCCTGGTGGCACTTGCCGTCTCCGTAATTTGCTTGCTTCGAGGATTTACCGCTATTTACGACGCCATTGTGTTGGAATTGATCGTATATGGCGTTGATTAGTGAGAATTTTTTGTTACACCAATTAGTGTTAGCGGTTCGAAACTAATATTACTTCATTTCCTGTTTTAGTTGCTGAATAATTTTTTCACTTTGTATAAGGGAAATAAAGGAAGCGAACGTATAAGATGATTCAATTCTTCACAATCAATTAATATCAACATTAGGAACACTCCATAAGGTTTGTGGAATAAATTATAAAAAATATTTATTTAATAAAACTGTTAAGTGAAGAAAACTCATGATGTAATCGAAGCTGCTGGATTGAAAGCTATAAGAAACAAAATAATTTCAGAACGATAACAATTTTCAAAAATACTGGTTAAAAGTTGCCAATAGAAAATGTTCATGCCTTCGTACTAAGAAAAGGAGGACCATAATTCACAGGGCCGCAGAGAGACATTTTCGGGCCCGTGAAAAATCTGTGAGAAATCCGGGCTCCACTTAAACAAGTGCTGCATCAATTTTGTTTAATAAAAAAAGTCCATATAAAATATTTATTTAAAAAAATTTACAATAAATCAAAAAAAAATCAAAATATAGTTTGGGTTCGATCCGTGATTGAAATTCAAAAGGTCAGTTTTAAAATTTTGCGATGGGTTGGGTTGGCTCCGTGATTGACATTTAAAAGGCCAAAAAGGAGTACTTATCTTTTACTCAAGAGTAATAATTTCAATCATATTCAACCAAGAATTTGACACTAAAAAGGAGTAAAATGTGACACGTTGGGGCCCCAACGGTCGGGCTCTTTTCGATGTCGGGCCCGTTACAAAAGTTACAGATGTCACCCCCTCTCGGCGCTGAAAATTCATATAATAATCCAAATAACTGACAAAGTTAATTATATTCTAGATTATTTGAAAAACGTAATTTCAATTATTGTTTCACTAAAAATTCCTCACAGCCCTCAAAAGTTCTTGGAACTTAGGTCATAATGAGAGAGGATGCTATAAGAAACTAAAGTAATGTAACGATAACAATTTTCAAAAACACTGGATAAGAGTTTCCATTATAATGCGGAAAAACTTACAAAAATTTAGGGAAATTTAATGCCTTAGAGAAGAGCTATATCTTCGGACTAAGAAAAGGAGAACCATGAAGTTCATAAAGTTAACCCCTTTTTCAAATAATTGAAGTTAATTATACGAAATATTTTAAAATTACTTTTGAAATCCATGTGCTTTTAAAATGAAAAAGTCACATTCATAGAAGAGAATTTTGGGTACCGTGAGCCATGTTACTTAATCCAGATCTGATAATAATTAACTACATAGATTCTTGTTTGCCTAACGGTGCTGAGTTGTCCGTAATGTTGCGTCTGTGTGTACGTTGGCCATCACCACGCCTTATAATTACGACTTCCCGACTAAATGGGCTCGCTGTCAGCTCGCACCTTCATTTGTCTTAGGAAGGACCGTGTGGCAGGCGCGATGGTTATCGTTAATGATGGTCTCTCGCCGTCTCTGTCTCGCCTCGACGCCCCTAAGTAGCCGGACCGCGCCGACACTTGACATGAACACTTGTCATTTGGTACCGTAAAAATAACTCAAAAACCTTTGGTTGCTAATTCACTGTCGGAACGAGTCCGATAACGGTCTCGGAAACTCGATCTGAAGCGTCTTTTATGCGGTATCGCTTATATTGACGCTGTTTGTCTCCTCAAACGGAGACTTTTATGGGCGGATTAGATAGTCTGTACGACCGGACGATAAATTATTCAGACACGAAATGGGTTTTAACGTACACTTGTGTTACGGGCGTTCTTGCGTTTAATTTATCAATTTTCCGTTCTTGTTATGTTCCTTTTTCCTGTTTCCTGTTTAACTCACCGATATTTATATAAGACAATTTTTTTTAAATAGAAAAATAGAAAGAGGCGAGCGGTGTTTAACAAAAACGAAAAAAAAGGAAATAAGAAAGAACAAGATTCGAATTGTGTAATGCAGATCCAAAGTCTAGTCTAAATATTCAGGTAATAAGGGGGATAAATATTTAATGAAGAGAAACTAAAGGATTTTTAAAAGAATAGTGCCAAGAATATGGTGCAAAGGAAAGGCGTTACAGCCTTATTAAAGGAAAAGAATATTGAAGAAAAATCTATTAATTTATAATATTAGTGTCAAATTCTTGGTTGATTATACTTATCTTTTTTTTTAATTTATAATGAAAGTACAAAAATTATAAACGCTTCTACTTCTTCTTTCATTTAAAATTGATTCTTATATTTTTTCGCAATTTTATAAACCTTTTTCTCTTGCTTCCAAATATTTCATATTTATAGACAACATTCCATCAAATATTCTATGTATTATATAGATTTTTAATTATCTAATCTTGTAATCCATCATGAACCTTCAAGCATCCTATAATAATTCTTTAAGCACCTTTTCTCCATTTCTTCCTGTATTAATTTACTTTATTTTTGGAGAAATTTAATAAATTTCCACATCTTTGGTACTAATACTTTTAAAAATTATGTTGCTACCGATCAATAAATTAGTAATTATTTATCGATCAGTGTTCGATTCGAAATTTATCGACGAATCACGTTAGAAAGTACTTACGCTTTGGCGCGATCCACACACTTTAGCACTTAATGTTGTGTGTATAGAAAGTCGGTGTTCGTTAATAGGCTGAGTTTTATCGAGTTCAAATTTATTTCACCGTGTTAATTTTTCCCGACGCTAGAAGCCTATTTGCATGAGGATAATTAACGTAAATTCCGATTCGTTTGCTTTGCTACATAATTACACTTAAAAATTCAAATTTTTACTTTCTTGCGGTAAAGTACGTTACGAACATTTTTCAATTCGTTATTTTCCAAAATATATATTATTAAGATTATTATTAAGAAATTAGGTCTTCTTCTTGATTAGAAAAATCATTAATAGAGATTTTCATCAAACCACACTAAAGACTGCTTGGTTTGATAGAAAGCAAAACATTGTTGAAATTTTTAAGAAAGGCTGAACATATTGCAAATGCAATATTGAAAGGTATTAAGTACACAAAGCGAAATAGAAATTGATGGAGGCAAGAAGGAAAGCGTAAATGAGTACGATTTGAACAAATTGAAAAAACATAATTAATTGGCTGTACGTGTTAGCTTCCTCATAGAAAAGATAAAAAATAATTTCTTCAAGCCTCGAAAACTTATCTGTTTAAATGACAGGCTATTTAAAAATTAAGATAATTAGAAATACCATTTGAGTAATGGAAGCACAGGTGTTTTGATAACGAATTTATACAGAGTCTGACATAGTTAAGAAATTCTTTAAAGCGACAGATGCCAACATTAAAATGCAAACCTGTCGTTGATTAACCACAATAATAATAATAATTTACACCATGCGATACAATTCCTCGCACGGTTTAAATATTTATGATAAGATCTTCGAATTCAAGTCCCGAAAACATGACAAATAAAAACGACCTAGATAATCGCGCAATCATTTTAACTGAAAGATATTTGGGACGCATGTTAATTAAAATAATTAAGTTCTTCGCCGAAAAAGGCAAGACTGCGTAAAAGTTCGAATACCAATTATCGTTTAAAAAATAAAAACGGCGAGCGTTTAATACGAAATTACGTTGTCAAAATATTTTTATTTCTTCGTATTAATTAAGCGCACACTCATGTCTATTCCGCAAGCTTGACATTGTGCAAGAATTAAGACAACGTGCTGCTCGAAACTCATGATAAAAATTTATTAAATAACGGATGCGATTTGCATCGTAATTCGGCAAAATGAAGCCACTCGTTAAATTTTTTTTTGTATTTAAAATTTACTTTCAGAATCGTTTAAATCAATTTTGTAACAGGAAATTGTTTTCCAATCAGTTGCCTTTTGTTCATGTGAAATTAATTGCTTTAATGCTAGTCATGCTGTATTAAGCTGTTAATTTTAAAAATCGAAAAATTCATCATAAACCAACAATAAAATGATTGTGTATTAATCATGCTAACAATAATAACTCACTGTCACCTAACGCAATCGCATAAATCAAAATGATTTATATTTATCAATAAAAACATTAAGCGATTCGAAAGTACGTTCGTTATATTTTTCTCGTTAATCTCGTTGACGTCTCATTAATGACTAGCAAAATTAATTCATTTTATAGTTTAAGTGTTTCCCACCGACTTGGATAACGATCGGAGTGTGTAACTGTGGATCGATCGTTATCTTCCAGACAAAAATTTTCGAAATGAAAAATAAGCTTGCGAACAAAGTCTGTTCGATGAACCAATTATTTTGACAGCAGATAAGTAATATAAACGACCTGCCGTTCATATCTCGATGTAATCTGCTGAAAACGACTTCGATTTATAATGTTTGGAACTTTTTGATTGACTTTCACGTTTAATGGAGGCCGATTTTGTGTCGGGAGTTTCGAGCTTGTCGTCGATAAAACAGATACCAGAAACTGAATGTTATTTTCAAACGAAAAACTTTCTTATTAAAGAATTTTCGAAAACCAAGAAAATAAAAAAAATCCTCTCATAAAATTAATTAATAAAAAATATTTGTCATTTGTAAATGATTTCTTTCCTTTCTAAGTGTAGTAGACTTAATTTATTCTAATAATCCATTTCCTCATTACTTTTTGTACACCAAACGTCAAATACATTTATAAATCATGTTTCAATAATATGATGTAGCAAACTTGGTTGTCAGCAACGTATAACATGTGTTGAAAGGCGCGCAGTAATTTAATGAAGCTTTCCTCTATCCCTAGACACCCATCCACACCGTGTGTACGATAGAAGCTCATCTGCGGACGCTGACAGCACGGCCAAATCACCACTGACACTAATGTCGTACATGACAACCCGCATTACCGATTAAGCTCCATGATAACAGCTTTAACGGTATGCTCGCCTCGCTGTATATATTATACGCCCATACGTAATTAGTTTATCATCGAGCCCGCCAACTTTCCAATTACGTAATCGAGAGCTCCACTCAAACAAGGGGAATATTTAATTATTCCTCCGTTGTTTTCTCTTAAATTTCCCATTCTTTTCCGAGATTTATTGGTCCGGAAAGCCATCGAAGCGTTTCAACAGCTCAACGATTAATTGTCGGAGATATTTTCTGTCTATGTGTGCGCGTGTATATGAATATGTTGGTATGAGTGTGTGTAGTGAAATTATGCATGCAAATTATTACAGTTAACAATTATGCTAGATGTATGCGCCTAATAACTTGTAACCGCTAATTTTGCTTACTTCGTAATTACTATTACTAATGGTTAGTGTATTCTCTGTTAATATAAATTATTTTTAATTGCGAGCTTGCAGGAACGATCGGTACAACATCATTAAAGTTGTTTGCCGTTAAGTCATGCAGTGATGATGTTGACGAAGAATGTTTTTTTTTTTATTACAGGCAATCGCCTAGAGTTTCTCGAATGTATCAAGCCAGAAAACACACCTTAAACACATCGTTAGTAATTCATGTATGTTAACTCTAGCTAGATACAGATACAGATTTTCTATATGTAAAAAAAAAATTGTGATATGTTTTATACAAAGGTCACATGGAACAAAATTTTAAAACAAAAGTTAAATTTAAATTGTTGCTTTGAATTTTGAAATTATTGAACAGAATTTTTTAAATTGGATTATTTTTATGAGTGTTTGGTCCAACAAAAGTTTCAACCACTTCAGTACTTTTTGCCCTTTATTTTCGCCCTGTTTTAAACTACAATGGACTCAATAGGCTTATTCAGTGGACACTTTTAAGCACTTAAATATTAAATAAAATTAACCTGACAATTTTCGTCGAAAACACTACAAGGTAATTAAATTCTAAAAATCGTATCCTATTCAGTAGTAGGTAACTATCCACAATTTTGAGTTTAGCCATGTCGTGAAGCTTTCAAAATATTTGCTAAAAAGTACCCATAGCATAGCTTTTGTGTGTTTCCATACTTACTTTATTTCAATACTTTTCAAATGAGCTTTTCAGGATTTTCTATATAGTTTACATTAGTTATGATTTTTTAAAATACAACGAAGACCTAATGCTTTATAAACTTCTGCAATATGTTTTATTATCACAGCCAAGCGCTTACATACCTTAAAAATAAAACCGCTGTTTTTGCGGATTTAAGTTCGGGCTAAGATTAGATCTAAGACGCGTAACTCTTTAGTTTATTGTTATCAGCACGTTAAACTGTTTTTTTACTGAATAGAAATGTTGTATTTGTTTTCTCTTTGAAGAATACATGATAAATAATTATAATATACATATTATATACAGAGTGGCCCACCGAAAACGAAACAGACGGGTTTTCAGGTACTTTTTAAAAAAAAAAAGCTCGGACAGGTCAATTTTCTTTGGAAGGGGGACAAATGTTTTAGCTATTTGTAGTCACCTAGTTGCAACCCTGCAAGGGGGGGGCGGACGTTCACCATAAAATTTTTAAATGGAAAGTGGTATTTTCAAACCTATCATTTGAAAGAGCAATCGATGGGCTTTACAGATGTGTTTGAATTTTTGAATTCTGATCATTACTTCCCGAGTTAGTGAGCTCTGAATATTCAAATTTTCACCTTGGAGATTAGTTGCTTAAAAAATACTGAAAAAGGTAAATTGTCTTTGCAAGGATACATGTTTTGCCCCAAAATTTTGAAATAGCAAGGGGTATCTACTCGGTTTGGAGCATTTTGCTTTTTGTTACTTACGGATTTGGTAAAAAAATGAAAAAAGTTTGAATATTCAGAGCTCAATAACTCGGGAAGTAATGATCAGAATTCAAAAATTTAAACACATCTGTAAAGCCCATCGATTGGGCTTTCAAATGATAGATTTGAAAATACCACTTTCCATTTAAAAATTTTATGGTGAACGCCCCCCCCCCTTTCAGGGTTGCAACTAGGTGACTACAAATAGCTAAAACATTTGTCCCCCTTCCAAAGAAAATTGACCTGTCCAAGCGTTTTTTTAAAAAAAGCGGCTAAGTACCTGAAAATGTGTCTGTTTCGTTTTCGGTGGGCCACTCTGTATATACATATATAAATAATTTGTTTATGAAAGTTCATTACGTACTTTTTAACTCTTGTGCTATTCCGACCGTTATATTAAAATAATCATTGCAATATGTTCGTTCAAGAAACATTGCTATAATTAACATTTCAATCATCGATCGGTATTTAATTACAAACTTTCACTTTCACATAACGATTACAAATTAATTTATGTAGTAGCGTTTTAGATAACAAGAAGAAGAAATAAACGGCACTCCGTCCGTCGAACGTATCTGATGACATAAATCGCGCTCGCGAGTGTTCAAAATGCTCGAGTTACACGCGTTCCAACAAGGCTATCTTCGTGCCTTTTTCCCGAACTATCAATTAAAACGAGCACTTACTGCACTGGTTGCGTTGTCGGTTAATCTCATTAGTGGTGTTATCGTGGCGTTTCTCTCGCTCTCGACCAGGCTACCCGTTTACGAGGCAATTAATTAATGCTTAATCTGTACACATACATTCCTCGAACATCGGCGTACTGTGCATTATCCGCCGCCGCCACTGGTTTACTCTTGCTTCGTTCGCTCCGAGCTGCTCAATATTGTTCGAATGGTTCCGGCAATAACGGAAAATTAACCGTATGAGAAACTAGTTTCGAGATATTAACACGTTTAAGCTTCATTTGGTTTTGTTCTCATGAACGAAACTCAAACTATAAAATATAGTTGGTAGCCTTGAACGATAATTATTTTTTTAATCAAAGATTTGACACAATTTTACACATTATTTTACTAAATTGAGAGCACATTTGGGGCATCTTTCTATTTGATCGATTGTCAAAATTATATTATTAAAGCAATAAATCATAATCGTCGTATTTCGTATTGATGAAGCAGTTTTGACTTTTTAATCCGAAATGAAGTTTATTTATTGAATACAAGATTATTCAACACTGAACAGCATGGATCAGATACAAATGCATATTCTTTACTTGTATTATTGATTTAAAATTTACATTTTACTTACAAATTCTAATTTCAACTTCTTGTTGATTTAATTGATCCAGTCAATTTTATAATTCGTAAAATTTTGGATTTTCATGCTCGTCACGAAGCAATTTCCTTAATAATTGGGTTTTTGTTTTAATAATTAATGATTCGTTCCATTAACGAACTAAAAGCTAAATTAAATTTAAAGGAGCAGGATAAATTAATTTAAAGGAAAATAATTAATTAATTTTTGTTTCTTTTAGAATGTGATATCAATTGAGGTGAGACTGTTTCTATTTTTTGTAGATTTTGTAACTCATATTTCGACGATAGAATTTTATTATTAATACTTAAAGCGTTAAAACGTATAAATATAGATAATATGTATAATAATAGTTTGAAACAAAACTAAGAAATGTCTGAGTGAATTTTTTCGTTTTTCAAATAATGTCATCCTCAGTTTGGAACCAGCAGCTTCTTGTATTTCTTTCAATGAAAACTTCATTTGATTTGCGACTATCGCCTTAACTTCTTTATTATACGATAATTTACAGACGTCAATTATGTACAGGCAACCTTTATCCTTTATCCTTAACACTTTTCCTAAAATTTCGTCGATTTCTTTGGCTCATGATCCTATACCTTTCAATGCATGAAAATTTTCGGTGTTCTTCCTAGAACACCGAAAATTTATAGAAAATGTGAAGAAAGTAAACTGAATGAAGAAAGTGCGAACGAGCAAATCATAGAAAGAGGTAACAACTACTGGATGGAAAAACTATTCAAAAACATTCGCTGGGGAATTCTACCTTCTATAGAATGAAAGGATGCAATATGTCAGAACTGATCGGCGGATTGGTAAAAACAATTGAATTTGTTGTACATTACACATTGCTGTCCGTACACGTAGATATAAAAAATTACTTGAATGACGGAAATTTTTTTTGAGTAGGAATTTTGTTTTGAAAAATACTGAATATGACCATATTGTTGTTGAAACGAATAATTTGAAAAATAAAAAAAGATTTTTTGGCAACTTGCCATTTTGGCTGTAAAACCCCAACAAACTTCCAAATTTGAAAAACGTAGAAAATATTTTAACGATCTAAATTTTTCCAACTGTGTAATATATTAGATTCCAAGTGGCGACAAGCCATCCCGCAGTGAATATGTATGTTATTGACTTTTTCACGTACATTAATCCAAGTAATTTGCATTTCTATGCGAATACGATTTACGAAACTGCCGTCCGAACGCCGGTTTTAAAACCCGTCACTTATCCGACATTTACATTCAACTACTTAAACCTAATTATTATTTATTGTCGCGTTTCCTCCGTCATATATCACTTTTATTACTTCATCAGATTGTATCGGACGACAATTACGTTTCTTTATTTTCGCCATTTCGATCCCGACACGCAAACATGTATAAAAGTTAGTAAACGACAATAACCCCTTCGTGCGGTCGCCCCTAATTAATTTATTATACCTAGTCGTTCCCGCATCTCGTGATTTCTCGCTTCGTGTGTCGTGAATTTATCGCGGAGATTTCTGTTCTCTGGAAAAATTATTAGATAGCTTCGCCTTTGGCCTGCCTCTTCGCGACTTACAGCTACGGTCGGGCGAGCTTAATTAAAAATTGTTATTTATTAACGCGCGCCGTTACTGTTAATTTTATTTATTGGGCGCGAGCAATGAATTAATGGAAAGTCGGAAAGCGGCTACTTAATACTACGACCGGAATCATCAATTAACGTTAAGAACTTGCGATTGCTATTTATTTATGAGCTGCATACCAACCTAACAAATACTCATAAATCTAAAGTGTATTTACAATTCAAGCTTTGTTTGAACTTCAATAAATCGTATGTTATTGTCCTGAGTAAATGAGATTATTTAGTTATTACTTTCGTCACACTGTTACAAAGGATTTTTATTGGATTTATAGATTTCAAATGTTTCGAAAAAGGATCGCGATTGTCAAATCGAATCAAATTGTTTTAGTGTTTTTGGACAAGCGAACAGTCCGCGGGCATTTCGATCAGACTAAAGTACATACAAATCCGGTCCCTTTTGCGTCCCTTTTGCCAAACGCATTCGTTCCCTTGGGCGACATAATTTCCGTTTTGTAAACGCGCCGCAGTTTCTGGCATCGTGATTAATGCAGCGGATTCCATTAGGCAATAATGTTTTTGTTTGACAATGAAAACCGCCTCAAGTCTGGTGAGTCACGGCGCGACCAACCCCTCGACTATACTCAGCTATCCGTAAATATTATTACATTGACAGGAACCACCCCATGTGCATTTCACTGTAATTGCCTTGACGCCGTAATAGTAAAGTGATTAAAATTAAATGGGAAGGTTTTGTTGATTTTTGCATTTTAGTTGTTCGGATATTTATGACTATCGACGTTAAGCAATTTACTAGCAGGGACCGGAAAAGTAAATTGAATACGGACTGAAATCCTTATACGATGACACATTGAGCAGTAACCAAATCTGAAGTATGACTAGATAATTATTATTATGATTAGTACTATTAATAATTGATTGGTCCAGTGCAGTGGTGGCGAACCTATGACCCGCGGGTTAGACACTGACCCACGAAGGCTTTTTAAATGACCGACGCGTTGATTTTAATAAACTTATTTTTATGTCATAAAAAATATTAAAAAACGTAAACAAAAACCTTTTTAGAGGATTTTAAAAGCCAGATCCAAAAAAATGGTCAACTGTTAAGTTTTTCTGTTAACAAATTTTCGGTGTTTACAAATTATTGGGACCCTTTTTACCACCTGGGGGGGGGGGCACTGACTTAGTGACCAAAAAATAATGAACAAAATTTGACCCACTTCTCAAAAAGGTTCGCCATCACTGGTCTAGTGACTTAGTCATCAGGAAAATAAGTTCAAGTTTTAGAGTTCAAATCTTAATTGTGATGATTGAGTTTTCCACAGAGTTTTCTTTGGCAAGCAACTCTCTTCGTAAATTTTTCAAACATGGGAATCCCCGATTTTCGTCAATTTTTTAAAAATTTATTCCAAATAGTTTCAATCTTTAAAATTCACTTTAATTAACTTTATTCTAAGTAGAAAATAAATACAAATACAAAATATTTACAAGAATAAATAAATAAAATCTGTTTATAAATTCTTACAATTGAAAGTCTCAAGCGCAAGTATGATATTCAAACTAGAAATTATCGTTGCTGACTCGGTTACAAACTACCTGTAATTATTATATTTCCATTATGTTTTAAAATGTTGAAAATTTCAATATACAGGCTGTTCAAAGTTATCTGCGCACCATTGCTATCTTCGTTATTTTTGGAGCTACAGAGTCGGTTAAATTAGCAAAGATACAATGATTTTTTCGCTGATTACAATGCTTCACACAAAAAAACAATTGCGTATCACATTTCAGAGCCAACTCAGATAATTAAATTTTTTAAATGGAACATCCTGTATATTTATGTAGCAGTCAGTAGAAAATGAAATTTTGCACAAAATCTTCTTATACTACTATAACCCAGAAATGAAAAACAAAAGAGCTACGACGACATTAATACAGGTCACCGCACATGTGATAACTTTGTTAGTAGAGAAGCTACAGTGTTGGTCAATACATCAAAAATGTGTAGT
>JAFFZR010028168.1:0-14269 GCA_018397195.1 Lethrus apterus | reverse complement strand
TTTTTTCATCAAAAAATTAAAATTTTTGCTTAAAAGAAAAAATTTAAATGTGTCATTTATTCAAAAAAATTGTTATGTAAGGTACCAATTTTTTTACATCACCGTTTAGGTAGTAAGAAGGTTTATTAAAAACAGAAGAAAAAAGTGGGGGTTGTCATTTAAAAAAAATTATGATGACGTCTTTGTGCAAAAACAAATGACGTCATTCCAAAAAAATTAACGTCAGAAGACGGCATTTCAAAAACAAAAATTGACCTGTCCGAGCGATTTTCTTAAAAACATTATAGAACGATTTTATGAATTTTGTTCCAAACTTTATCACCACACTGTAGAAACAATCAGCTCATAAAAAACGAGAAAGATTTTTCTTAATAGTTCTTGGAGAAATAATTCAATTGAATAATGAAGAAATTCCATCCTCCTAAAAGAAACATCTTGGTTTATTATTATTATTTTTGAAGCACATTCAAAGGGGGAAAAATTGATTAGAATTTGCCTTGATTGTGTAGGTTTGAATTGTTTGCTTGAATCTATCGAGTAATAAGTTTTTAAAACTTCTACGACAAAATATGAGTTCACAATGTTTCGAACATTTTGTTTTGATGTTCAATTTTTTGACACTGGATTTTATATATACAGGCATTCTGAAATAGGGGAGCTCACAAGTGTCATTCTTCTGCATGATAATGCTCGTCGCCAAGTCAATCTGCTTAGACGTATGAAATGGGAAGCCTTACAACATACATCTTAAAGTCCCAAAGTCCCAACTTGTCCCTGTGCGATTTCCATATGTTTGGTTCATTAATCACTAAAAAGGAGACGGGTCAATTCGTCAATTCTTTTAATATTGATAACAATGTAAACAACTCAACAGTTTTTGCTCCAAAAAAGTATTTGTCGCACAAAAACATTTTCATTTCTGGGTCTTTTCAGTTCATAAAATTTCCATGTGTCAAATAAGGAATTAGAAAAATAATAAAAAAAAAATATTCGCATTCAAAAACATTACAAACAAAATTTTGTTATGAACCGCGATTTGTACGGGTATTTTTTCTACATGGACTTTCATAACACCCTGTATATACATATATGCATAAATACACGTTAAAAAATAATTAAAGTTATACTTGGAAAATTGTATTTTTTTTATATACGAAGTGAAAGTTTGATCATTGATATTTCCATCTTGAAATGTTTGTCTTTGTCTGCTTTGCCCTGTGTTGCTATCCTTTATAGAAAGACGAACTCCCAAGTCGTAGTGGTGACCCCTGAGTCACACGCTTTCACTTCTTACAACGAACCACCTAATTTTCAGTTGTATAAATAAAAATTTTGTTGAGTGTGTTGAATGTATTGAAGTTGAAGGTCTATACCGGTCATTGTCAAGGTTGACCTAGTTCTGATTTGGAGAAAGTTACAAGATATATAAGTACATGTTTCCCTTTTAATTTGCTTAAATTGTTAATTATGATGTGTATAAAACACATAAATTTATAAACCGTTATAATCATGATTATTGAAATAAAATTAATGGACATATGGTTAATGTGTACGAAGTGTTACGATTTTTCTAATTTTACTAAATCGTATCTAGGTCGTATTAACTAGAAAATGTACATTTTGTTCATTTTTAAATCACCAATTTAACATTTCAATGATTCATGTCCTAAAATGTCAATAATTGATGTCAAACGTAAGACTTAACATACAATGTATACCACACTGGAATATTAATGAGATTTTTATATATAACTTGCTAGTTATTAACAAAGTGTTTTATGTTCCGATTTTTACAAGTACATCCGTAAAAGCACATTGCTGGGTCAGTTTAAGACGCAAGCTTAAAAAAAATTCAAACAAAATTTGTAAATTTACATTAAAAGTGTAACACACAATGAGAATAATCCGAAACAAGTAAACAATACACAAAAAATACAATTGCCTACTTTCAAACGGAAAAAAAATTTGATTTAAACATCCTCCTTGTTAGATTCTAAATCGTTTCCTGCTCCAGTTAACTTAATTAAAATTAAGTATAAAGTCTTAATTAACATTCTTTACAATACATACATATGCGATTACTTTTTTAATTGCGTTTAATTTTTATTCAATACTATAAACAATTACTTCGTGCTCTACTTTAAAGCCATTTAGGCTTGAATAAACAGAAATATTATGGAATTAACGAATTCCTTACTTATTATATTATTATTACAGTCGTTCGTTTTCTGGTTTGTGATACTTTTCGTTCGGAAAATAAGTGGATCGTAATTTTCACCTAGTTCAGTACAACTTTAAATATCGTAATTTACATCATTTAATGGTTGACTTAAGAGAAATTATTAAATTTAAATTCCTTAAAAAAAAGACGGATGTATTAAAACTTTCACCTCGTACGTATTCAACTTTACATATTACAAGACATTCAACTCAACCCTTTTACAAATTCATATTATTTATGTTTTATTCTATAAAACATTTTTAACTTTTATGAATAATTATTATGAAAAAATTAAGGAAGAGAATCCGCCCTGCAGATGGCGTTAGGTGTTAGTTTTAGTCGTAGAAGTCAAAGTAATTTTAAATAGTTTAGAAGGATTTTGCTTTAAATGATTCAACAACATGCTACGAAGACGTTCGTTACCAAAATGGAGACGCAAAACTGTTTTAATTCCACCAAATTAATTTATTATTTAAATAAAATTAAATTTTTGTTATAATAATTTAATAAACAAAAATATAATGAGAAATTTTATATTCGTCTATAAGAAGTAGTTACGAGAGGATAACAAATACAACTAGAGAAATCTAGGACAAGTGTATATCCGGATTCTATAGAGACTAATTCTCGACCTTGGCTCAAAGATTTTGATGTGTATCAACTTTCTAACGCTCTATTAAATGTCTGGTGCATCAAAATGTCTGTAACTATAACTTTCGAGATGTTTTAAATTAATTTATATAAATTTACCACACAAATTTGTTTACAGCAGCAGAAGAGTGTACATAAACTTGATCTTGACTTCAATATACAGTATGCGCCTAAAGTATGGAATAAATTCAGTAAAAGCGAAATAAAATATTTTGGGAAAAAATCCTCAAATAGGTTGATTTTATTTGATAAAAATACACATTTTTGCCAGATAGTCGACTTTCTACCATGATTTTTTTCAGTAATGACGTCATCAGCTTTTTTTTAAATGGCAACTCCCATTGATTTTGAGAGATCTTTTTATTGCCGAAACGACAATATAAAAATGTTGCCACCTTAAGAAAATTTTCGAGTAAATGACATTTGAAAGTGAGAAATCGTAAATCAATTGAAATAAAACAAAAACTTTATTTAGTTCTAAAATAGTTGATAACAGAATAAGTAGGGCCTTTCTTCTTTGAAGGAACACAGGGGAGAGATATTTAGACTTTTTGCAAAATGACCTTGTTCCAGCGCTTGCAGCAATTTTTCAACAATGATCCTAACCTTCCAGATAATACCATGTGGTTTCAGCAAGACGGCGCACCTCCGTACTATGCGCGCCTGTTCGAGATTTTCTGGACGTTTGATTTTCGAGGAGGTGTACTAACATGAGAGAACCGAAAGTCGACTATCATGGCAAAATGTGTATTTTTATCAAATAAAATCGACCTGTTCGAGGATTTTTTCCAAAAATATTTCGCACTGTATTATGATTTCTACGAGACTGGACTGAAACAGTAGTCCTCAAAATTGAAACCAATTAATCGTAGAAAAAATATCAAAAAGAAAAAAGTACAACAAAATTTTTATTGACTTCGACGATAAGGATATCATAACCTAAATGTTAGAAAAGTTTAGATTGATTGAATAGCAAAACATATATAGATGTAACTTACTATAGGTATAACTAGAATGTTGACCTGAATTCAGTACTAGTTTTCATCACCATTAAGACTTATTTCTAATGATTATACGAAATTACACCCATCTACTTCGCTGTTACTTATATTTATTTAAAATAATTTTATGTTTTGAATAAAAAGTATTTAAAAAAATGTAATAATTAACAAAATTATGGGAACATGACTAAAATTCAATTATTTCTTTGACATTTTTGTTTGTGTGCATTTAATGCAATGGATAAAATAGGTTTTAGATCAATTAGTTAAAAATAAGTCGTACATAATTTTAAAAACAACCAAAATGTAACATCGTACGGAATCAATTTAGTAATGATGTTATGAACGTGATGTTCATCACGCTGTTTTTCGCTGTTCTCTTAACCTACTAATACTCAACAGATGTACAATCCATTTTGCAAAATATCACCGATTATTTATTTATATGCAATAAATATTTTATTGAACATTTTTATGTCACCGATAAAAAAAATGAAACTCGTTCGATAAACAAACAGGAAATAAATAAAAATCTTGTATTTGTATTTAAAATGATGTATTCAACATAGAATACCCACAAATGACGAAAATAGACTGTCGCCACTGTAGTCGCTACAGAAGTCACCTTCATTTACAAACTAATCAAAGACCATTAATTGCATGTCGAAAAAACACGTTTTTAATTAAAACTTGTTTCGATTTGAATTTTTTTTTATTATTTCAATAGCGCATCATGAAGTAATTTTTTATGTGCCAACAGTACTTAAATAAACCCTTCCTCCAATTGACATTACAATTTATTTAACAAGTGTTTGGTTAACATCTCGTATCTCGATGCATTTCATTTCAATTGTAACATAATGATGTTGTCGGCCAGATTTAATTCGGTTTTAAAATTGACAAAAAAGTCGAAATTTATTTTTAAAAAATATCACTCGGCGGAATCTCTAGAAACAAAATACAAAGCAACAAAATCATTATGTAAATGTAAGTATTGAATGAATCGATTTTTATGTAACCTTAAACTTAACCTTTAAATTATTGTAGCCAAGAAATTACCTAAAAATGTCAACGTTGAAGGTGTTTTTGCATGCAACGAATTAGATTTGAAAGAAGTAAACATTTACGGTTTTGATTATGATTATACCTTAGCTTTATATAAACCAACGATGGCGGTGCTGCTTTACAATTTAGGCCGACAGATTCTAATTGAACAATACAAGGTTTGTTACAATTACCCACAATATGCACGCATAAAATAACCTGTGATTTAGTATCCGAAAGAAATAGGAAAACTGGATTATATACCTGATTTTGCCATACGTGGCTTACATTACGATATTGAAAAAGGTATTTTATTAAAATTAGATTCTTTTCTACAAATACAATTCGGAACAGTTTATCGTGGATTAACGCGCTTATCTTCTAATGAAATATTAAATTTTTACAAAAATAGGATAATACCAATTGCATACGTTGAAGGAGATTTACGTGAAGGAAAGGTATGTGACATTGGCAGGATTTCCAATTCTAAAATTGACTTGCAGAACAACAGCAGTAAAATGATCCAATTAGCTGATTTATTTTCTGTACCTGAAATCGGCTTATTATGTAATGTAACTGATTATTTTGAGAAAAATCACATCGATTACCATCCAGAAATTCTTTTTCGTGATGTCAGAGTATGTTTACTTTAATATTTGCTTCAAATAATTCACGCACCTGCTCTTTTAGGATTCTTTATTTGATGCACATTTTGTTATGCACAAGATTGTAACAGAAAATGTTTCACATTATTTAGAAGCGAATAAAAATTTACGTAGGTTTTTTGATCGTTTAAAAGCCGCTAATAAAAAATTGTTTGTTGTTACTAATAGCCCATTTAAATTCGTGTAAGTTTTTTCTTATTTTATATATTTTTTATCTCTTTATGATAATTTTTAGTGACAAGGGCATGGAATTTTTGATTGGGGAAAATTGGAAAGATTATTTTGATGTCATCATCGTCCAAGCAAGAAAACCAAAATTTTTCACAGATATTTCACGACCAATTCGTATATATGACCAAAGAAGTGGTAATCATATTTGGGATCGTGTAACAAAGTTACAAAAAGGGACCATTTATTACGAAGTAATATAAAATATGTTTACTGGACTTCATTTAAAGTAAAAATTTTAGGGTACCGTAAAACAGTTGCAAGAATTGACAGGTTGGTGTGGTCATCAAGTTTTATATTTCGGGGATCATCCTTACAGTGATTTAGCTGACGTTACTCTGGAGCATGGATGGAGGACAGGCGCCATTATACCAGAATTAGAGGTCAGAGTCATAATTTGTAAAACATAAATTGAAAATTTATTTTTTAGCATGAAATTCACACTTTAAACATGCAAGAATTCAAAGAAAATGCAAATTGGTTACACATGTTAACTCAGTTAATAGAAGATCATCAGGATTGCGAGGGTGATGACGAAACAACAGTATTAAATAAATGGATGTTGGAACGAGATGATCTTCGTTTCAAAATAAAGACAGTCTTCAATGCTCAATTTGGAAGCGTGTTTCGAACATATCACAACCCATCTTATTTTTCGCGGAGATTGTTCAGATTTGCCGACATCTACACCTCGAATATAACGAATTTGATGAATTATTCCGTTAATCATACTTTTTATCCAAGACGTGGAGTCATGCCACATGAATATATATCGTATTTTGTTTAAAATTTTAGTTCACTCGTAGATTATTTATTTATTCAGGTCGGAAGTTTCGACTGATGTTCCTATTTTATGTTCAAAGTGCCTAAGAAACTAAAATTGGCTGTGTTGACACTAAATTTACGTAGAAAAGGATTTCTTATTTGGAATCTCATAGAAACTAATAATTTGCCATTTTAAAAATATTTTATATTTGTATTATATATTAAGTATTCAATAGATGTTTAAGAATGTTTTGTTTTAATGTATGTACAGCCTAAATCAAAATTAATGTCATAGGGAAAATTTTGGGGTCGTAATAAAATGTAAATATTGCCCATTATAATATGCCACCCTAAATTTTAAAAATTCTTGAAAATTCCATTTATGCCTACATAATATGTTTTTTCATTTCCTACTCGTATACAATATTACTTAATCCTAATTTCTGTAATAAAATTGTTGTCTTTTTAGCATTTTATACAGAGAGTTATTGAGTGTACGGCTTCTGTATCTCTCTTATTTGAAATAGAGCATACGTTTATAGACAAAAGTTTTTTAGCCTTTAGAGCTTTACATTCTGACATTATATTCACCTATACAGCGTGTTCCGCTACGGCTATGTAGCACTTTTTTTATTATTATTTTTTTTAATGTATATTTTTGTCGACGTTTCGACAGCATTTTTATTGCCCTATACGGCCATATTAAATTTTCTTAATCTGCTTCTCATTGAATCAATTGCCTGACGTTTCTTTCTGACACTCCAAATTGTTTCTAAATCTTCCCCTTATCATAGAACCCTACATATTTCAAAGGGACTTAAATCTGCAGATCTTGCAGGCTATTTACAACGTCGTTCCAGTCATCAAACTGAGCCATCATTGCAGCTTTGTAAATAGGGCTGTCATGTTTCATGAAATTTGTACATCAACTTCATCATCAGGGTAAAGTGCACTTACAGAAGGTATTAAGACATCTAAAATTGTAACATATTGATTCAATGTAAATCTTTGTGGTGAAACTTCATCTATCGCAACCATGTGTTCAATGAATATTTCTTCGTAGAATTTATATGTAGTCATACTGGTATATTTTATTACGGTATCGTACTCAAACCACCATACTATTTGGCCTATGACTTCATATTCGATTTAGGCTGTAGATATTAATGTATAAAAATATGTATTAATTTCACTATACTTTGTAAAAAATAGAATCATTTAGCACAAAATGCTTGACTTGGTATCGTAAACTGATTTACACATTTTGTAGCAAATGTTATAATTTTATATACTAGGGCAGTGTTTTCCACGCACAATTAACAAAAATAGTGTTTCTGAATACAACAAACTTTGATTTTTTACGAAGTTAAACTGTTATAAAAATCGTAGGGGTGCGAAATTTTTTTATGAAAAAAAGGGGGCGGAGGTACATAAAGTTTGGAAAGCATTGGACTAGGGTTTGATTGAATTTATCGATCTTTCATAAATCACCCTCATTTATTGCGTGTGTTCATAAATCGAAATATTCCACAAAACTCACTTGAAACACTCAAGTGGTAAATTGGTTCCCTAAATAATACTCAAATATGAACTCATTTAGATAAACTTTATGAAAGTGTTACTCAATAAAGTATACATTAGTTCATGATACCAAAGTGTATGTTGGTGTCCTTTTTAAATGCCATTTAATACAATTTTAAAACGAACTGAATTGTCAAAGTAGGCTTTTTTGATACCATAGTGTATACTGATGTAACCTTTTTTTAAATGATCATTTATTACAAATTGGTAGTTACATAATTTCTTTCTGATGAGCTGAATATTGACTAAAATAATAAATAGCGTTATGCTACATTCACTCATAATTTAGTTGGAAAAAGTGTAAGGATTGCATTTGGTCGTGTACATTTTTCTACATCAGTTCGTGATACTAAACAAAGCTAATGAAAGAAATATCAATGTCAAAAACACATCAAAAACTCGTAGTGCCGAAGTTTATTTTTTACTCATGTAGGCCTACTACGACTCTGCAAACTCAATTTTGAAGTTCAAATTTGGAAAATGCGATTTTTTGTATTTAGGAACATTTTTTTAAAATTACACAAGATGTATTTTTAATTTAAAAAAATAAAATTTTTTTTACAAACAAATGTTTTTTACTTGGAGAATAAAGTAAGATTAATTGTCTTCAAATTGCGCTATTAATTATTAGTTCTATTAAACGTCCTTCAGTTAAATTTATTCTTGTTTATGGGACAGAAAAAAACGACATAATCATATGTTTTAGAAAGGGTTATTGCACTTTCATGTTGTGTAGGTTGGTAGTAAATAAATAATGGCTGATGTTAAAGCACGAAAATGATGGCCTACTTCATTATGATTGTAGGTCAATAATATTTGATATGGTTTTAGTTGACATTCTCCTATCATATGACTACGAAAGCAACATGAGATACAAAACGTAATATTAAGCTGCATAAAACAAGAAATGTTCATATCAACTTTGACGTAACTTAAAAATTATGTGAAGAAATGGCTTCTAATACATGCAGGTATTAAATCAATATTTACGTATGACACACCCGCTCTTTTAACAAAATCTCATCAGATATCATTTGTGAAGTTGTACTCACCTAAATTTGTGGTTTTAATTAAACAATTTTCGATTTTAAGACACTTAAACAAACATCCCCATGGTTACTATTTTTCAAAATTTCATAACAAAACCTCAAATATTTAAACGTTTTGTTATAAACAGTGTTGTAAATGAGGTATATTTCAGGGTAGAATGGGTCGAAATCATCGAACCAAAAACTGGAGAACATATGTATGCAAATTTAGCAACGGGTGAATGTGTTTGGGACCCACCTGAAGGTGTACCAGTTAAACGAACTGATTCAAATCAATGGTGGGAGTTATTTGACACAAACACAGCTAGATTTTATTATTACAATGCTAGTTCAAGACGTACTGTATGGCACAAACCAAGTAATTGTGACATAATACCATTAGCAAAGTTACAAACTTTAAAACATAACACCGATTGTACACCGGCTGCCACTAGTCATCAAGGCACGCAAACTGGAGAAAATGTAGGTCGTGGTCAGGTTTTAAGTTTATCAGCCAGTACACCTCAACTACGCAGAAAATCCAGTGATCTATGTCGAAGTAGTAGTTTTAGTCAACGTGGACATGAAGCACCTTTATATTCAAATTGGCATGATTCACCTCTATTACCATTGGAACATTTTTTATTAAACAATAGTCGAGATTCCGACAGTGAACATTCAGATAGTGGGAGTGAATCATTAACTGGTCATGAACCTGATAATGAGGATTCTGATCAGTCTGATGGTTATTTACCACATCATATGAGACATCCAGAGTATTTAAATCTACCAACACCTGCACCTGAACCACCAAAAGAACGTGCACCAGTGCCTCCCTTAAAACCACTTGCCGAACCACCCCTACAACCTGAACGTGAAGCAGATATGGAAAAATTTGCTGCTGATAATTTAAATCTAGGAGGTCGTGGTTTATTTCGACGGAAGGCTAGCATTCGTGATTTATTAAGTTGGTCTGCTAGAGGTTTATCAAGGCCATTGTTAGCCTCCAGCAAATCAGTTGCAAGACAAGCATTAGAAATGTTCAGACAAGTACAAATGTATATGGGTGATCGTAAATTAAGACCTGGTGCTTGTTTAAATTCTTTACTAGTCGACATTCTTAATGCAGTACATGCCAAACCTTTACTTCGAGATGAATTATATGTACAGTTGTGTAGACAAACAACGGAAAATCCATGTCGTAAATCATTACTTAAAGGATGGGAATTGTTAACAATAGCTCTTGCTTTTGTACCTCCTTCACCTGAATTTCAACCTGCTTTACTTGGATATCTTAATAGACATAGAGACCCAACGTTTTCCAGAGTCTTCCCTGAAGTTAACAGATGGCCTATACATGTACAGGTAAGTAAATCAAATATACTTTTTTCTACTCCTGCTTTTGAAAAGCCAACTTTTGACATTAATTTTGATGTCTCAGGCTGCAACTTTTGTTTTCGTTCAACAAAATTGCACTTTCAACACTGTTCATACAAAAACCTATTCTGTATTTTATTAATTGTAGGTTAATCATTATGCAACCGTAGCTTGTCAAAGACTAGAACGAATAGGGATAGGTGGTAAAAGAACAGCACGTCGTCCAATTATAGATGATGTGGAAGCAGCAAGAACGCAAATATTTCATGCTAGTCTTTTTGGAAATACTTTAAGGGAAGTAATGCAATTACAGTTACCACGTTGGCCACGACGTAAATTACCATGGCCCCAAGTTGAATTATCTCAACAAGTTTTACGCCTGCAAGGTTTAAGTACAGAAGGTATTTTTCGTGTATCAGCAGATGTTGATGAAGTTGCTCGTTTAAAAGCACAGATGGATAGGTGGGAAATAACTGAACCGAGTGATGCACATGTACCTGCAAATTTATTAAAACTGTGGTTACGGGAATTGTATGAGCCACTGATACCGGATTCGTTATATCCGGAATGTATTAGCGAACCTATGACGCCTAGGCATGCTTGTGATTTGGTGCTTCGTTTACCAACGTTACATCGATTAGTACTTTGTTATTTGGTGCGATTTCTTCAGACGTTTAACAAACCAGATGTAATACAATATACTAAAATGGATGCTTCTAACTTAGCTATGGTGTTTGCCCCCAATTGTCTTCGATGTACCGCTACAGATCCTCGCACTATGTTTGACAATGCTCGTAAAGAAATGGCCTTTATGCGTTGTCTCATTCAAGAATTAGATACAGAATGCGTTCGAGATTTAATCTGACCTCATCTTTCTATTGTATATATACGTAAATACCTTTACATGTTGTACCATTTTATATTTACATATTTTTATTTTTTAGTCTCGAATACGAATTCCTTTTTTTATATAGATGCTTACAAAATTGTAATTAGTCAGAACTATTAATTTTACGATGTTATGAATATGTATATTACGTTTTACCTGTGTTTGTATGTATATTCAATAAATTACTATTGTAATTTTATTTGTTTTTTTTTATATAAAATGAATAAACCTACAGGAACAGTACAAGGTTATATACTCAGAAAAAACTGTTATTAACATACCAACACCAAATTCAGACCACGCAAAAATTGCTAATTACAGACCGATAATTCTATTACCTGTTAGGCTAAAATTTTTAAAATATTTTAAAACAAAACTGGAAGACTCGATCCAAATACCGAATCACCAGTTTGGGTTTAAAAATAGTAGTTCCATCCAGCTTCCTCTAGTTATTCTAAAATCTAATGTTGAGACGCCCTCCAAAACGGGAAATCATTTTAGGCCGTAATTTTCCTTGATATTCTTAGAGCTTTCGATAGCGTATGGCAAAAAGGTCTTCTTAGAAAACTGCATTTAAACAACTGCCCTAAACACCTTTTATTGATAATTAAACAGTTTTTGGAAAATAGAACAAATTAAAATCGGTGATTATCTGATGTACTGAGCCTGCAGCAAGATTCTCCGCTTACTCCTTTATCATACAAATGCTTTGCCATGACATACAAAACACATCTTCAGTTTGCGTACGACACAGCTCTAATATCACATGGTAACACATGACAAAAAACCATGGAAAATCTAGCCTGATTGAGGACGTTATAGTATGGATGATTAAACGCCTTACCAGGAAAAGACTAAACTTATGATTTTCAGTCACAGAGTCAGATATAATTCACCAGATATATGTTTACTACAACACAGGATTACTCCAACTTCTCAGGTAAAATATCTTGGAATTAATACTGACACCAAATTCAATCTCAAATATCACACCAAAACTATGAAGAATAAATTAATAGCAAGAGCCAAACATTTCAGAGGTCTTACTTTCACAAAAAAAAGGAATAAGTACAGATACTGCATGCAATATTTATAAATTGATATGCAGACTGAAATATGGATTTAGCCTCTTTCAAAATTGCTGAAAACCTACTCTACAGAACGTTGAAGTAGATGAGCGCAGATCTTGAAGTATCCTGACTCAAATCCGTCATCCCCTCAACCCTCTGCATCAAATACCCAACTATATCGGAAGACCAACATTGAACCTATTTTAAAACGTTTTAAGTAGATTAGCCTCAAAATTTTCCCAAAAAGTCCATAATATGCATTTAATCGAGCCCCTCATCCATCACTTTCCCCCAAATACTGCTCCCAAACGTAAATTTCCAGCACAAACTATGAACACCTGTCGAATCTGTAACGCTGATATATTATATATACAGAGTGGCTCACCGAAAACGAAACAGACGCGTTTTCAGGTATTTAGACGCTTAAAAAAAAAAAAAAAAACGCTCAGACAGGTCAATTTTCTTTGGAAGGGGGACAAGTGTTTTTGCTATTAGTAGTCCCCTAGTTGCAACCCTGTAAGAGGGGGGAAGTTCACCATAAAATTTTTAAATGGAAAGTGATATTTTCCAACCTATCATTTGAAAGAGCAATCGATGGGCTTTTCAGATATGTTTGAATTTTTGAATCCTGATCATTACTTCCCGAGTTATTGAGCTCTGAATATTCAAACTTTTTTCATTTTTTTACCGGATCTGTAACTAACAAAAAGCGAAATGTTCCAAACCGAGTAGATACCCCTTGTTCTTCAAAATTTTGGGGCAAAACATGAGTCCTTGCAAAGAAATTCACCTGTTTCAGTATTTTTTAAGCAACTAATCTCCAAGGGGACATAAAAAATGACGAAAGTTTGAACATGCAGGGCTAATTAACTCGGGAAGCAATGATCAGAATTCAAAAATTCAAACACATCTGTAAAGACCATCGATTGCTCTTTCAAATGATAGGTTTGAAAATACCACTTTCCATTTCAAAATTTTATGGTGAACTTCCCCCCCATTTTAGGGTTGCAACTAGGTGACTACAAATAGCTAAAACATTTGTCCCCCTTCCAAAGAAAATTGGCGTGTCTGAGCGTTTTTTTTTTAAGCGTCTATGTACCGGAAAACGGGTCTGTTTCGTTTTCGGCGGGCCACTCTGTATATATTTGCATTTGATACCTTAGTTTTTTTTATATATATTTCGTAATATACAGGCTGTCCCCGGGAAAACGAAACACCCTCAATATCTAAGAAACTAATTTTTTTCTTAAAATCGCTGAAACACGTAAACTTTGGATCGATGGGGGACAACTTTTGGCGAAGAAATGATCGCCATATCTTCAACCCCCTAGCCGCAGGGGAGTCAACCCTAAAATTCTTAAATTACATGGAAATAGCCTCCCCCAACTTCCATACAATTATACAAACGTTACTCAAACTCACGACGTACATTTTGAAAAATTTCAAAGGTGACTGCACGGCAGGCAGGAGATAGAATTGTACATTTTATCTCGTAAATTTTTTAAAGACGTCGTGGGTTTGAGCAACGTTTGTATAATTGTATGGAAGTTGGGAAGGCCATTTCCAACAACTTCTCAAACAAATCTTACCTGTTTTTCTAACTAAATTGCCGTTTCTGTTTTGTATTTTGGTTATCTTGAAAAGTTAATTTCTCGAAAACGAATAGATGGAATTCAAAAATTGATACACCGTTGAAATGCAAATTTTGTAATCTTTTAAATGAAGTATTACTCAACCCCTAGTGTAATT
>JAFFZR010028167.1:0-14280 GCA_018397195.1 Lethrus apterus | reverse complement strand
ACTGGACTAAGCAGCACTAACATTTGAAACGGCGCGTCCGTGAAAACGCGTAACGACGATAGCGCGGATTTCGATCGATAAACTAAGCAATAACTACCAAAGTATTGTTAATAGAGAAAAAAGTTTTAAACAAAAGATGTAGATAATTAAATGATCTCTTGATAATAGATAAAATTCGATAAAAGTGAACGGATAGGGAGGTAAATGCAAAAAACAGACGAAAATAAGTATTGATGCTAGAAAAAAAAATTTCGAATAAAAAACTTAGGAATTTTTTAAGAGAAAAGGTTTCTATAGTTTTTTGTGTAAAATGATTCGTTTTCGAGATATCGAATTAAACGCGTTACTCGCGATGCGGCGCCACTGACACTCGGGGAACCCCAGAAATCCGGCATTATGTTCAGAATACATCCCTCTAACAAACCATACTACCACCCAACTTACGTTATTTTCTGTAGATTTCGACTTATTTTTGGACAGAATGACTGGACTAAAATCCCTCAATGAAAATATTGCAAACCCCAATCAGCGCTTGTACTGTGCTGTATAACAAAATATTGCGAAAATATTGCGCACTCCAAGTTAAACAACATAGCAAATTTCCTCCAATTGAAACTCAACGACATCATACAATATCTATAGACATATTTCCAATATTGAAAATAATCCTCTGGTTCAACACATTCTAGTAACCCAACCCAAAATCAATTAGCCAAATTCAAGTGCTTTTCTAGATTAATATGAAATGAACTGAGCAAATCCATATTTGGGAGTCCAGACAGAAAAAGAAAATTATAATTTATTACGATTATTTAGGAATCTTGACTTGTCTGCGATCATGGAAAATATATTTGTTAAAGTTAAAACTTGCAAAATTTGTCACTAAAATAAAATTTTTTTGTTCCAATTAAGATTCGAACTTAAATCTAAAAATAGATAAGAATTACTTTAAAGAGTAAATGTGAATAGTAACCGTAAAGAATACGGAAGAAAAGATGTGAGGACTAGAGGTGAAGACCATTGCTTAAAAGTAGGCTTAAAAGTAAGGAGAACCATAAGATGAGGAGTAGAGGTGAAGAAAATATATGAAAATTAAAATGAAGTGTAGAAGTGTAGATGTAAAAATTAAATGTTATGGAAAATAAAAATTAAATGGGAAAAGTAAAAAAGACTGAAGGTATAGAGTATACGTGACTAAATATTTTGTCTACGTCTACCTTCTAAGCCATGGGGTAACTGCATCACCAATCCGCTTTGGCGAAGCCATTTTGCCTCGCCCGCAGATATAAACTGATCTATCATACACTGTCCCGTATTGCAAAAATCGCCAAACTGCGCCTCCCAAATGCAAAGTGAATTCGGGTGTACTGTAGAGTACCCAAGTTCGAAACCCATCACTGCGTATTCGGATAACGGACTATTGTAAACTGTGTATCTGGCTTGGTTCGGTGATAAATTGTCAAGAACGCTGAAATATCAAATATCATAATTAAACCCAAAAGGAGAAAACAAGAGAACAAGGTATGTCTTACTTATACGTTAGATGGAGCGTCGTTTGATGGTGAATAACGTGATGTCGGTGGGAAAAAGTCGCTCTCTCGGCATCCTGTCCTGTTATACGGACGTGTGTGCCTTCCATCAACAAAGTACCGAACGCCATCGCCTCGGCTATCGCAAAATCCACATTCTTCTTCTCCATCATCTGCGTGCGCGTTTTTAAAACACGTGTCAAACCTATTTAGAAAATATAACCCTTTACAATATAGGTAGTCATCATTACACCATCAGGACACAAAACAAAAAAAAAACACGTCTTACCTTTGAAGACCTCAAAATTTTCTACAGGAGGTGGCGAAGAAAACTTTTTTCCTATTTCCATCAATATGCTTTCCTTTGCCCCCGTTGGTTCGCACTTCTTCATATCTTTGCCTTTCGCGAAATCGGGCCACGTAACTTCCAACCAATCGCCCATTCGATTTATCTTCTCCTTGGAAGCGATCGCGAACTCAGCCTCGCATTGTTTGTCGTATTCTTCGATGGCAGCTTTTGTGTCGGTGGCGCTCATAACGCCTTCAGTGTTTAATTTCAGCGCATATTTGTCCAAAATTGGTGTCATAAATTTTATCTTAGTGTACATGAGCGGTTGGGTGAACATTGGCTCGTCTGTTTCGCTGTGGCCGTATTTTCTATAACCATAGATCTCGATATACGGATCTTTGCGAAAAGCGTACCGATATTCTGTGGCCAACTGACAAACTTGGATTACTGCCTCTGGGTCATCGGAGTTCACATGGAAAACGGGAGAATTCATTGCCATCCCGACGTCTAAGGAAAATATCATCTTGAATTTTCGGATGAAACCCGTTAAATAAGCCCGTAAAACCGGTGTCTAACAGACCGAAACTAATCGATAAAAACTGTGTATCTGACATAAGAAAAATTCGTCATCGTGATCAGTTTTCACATTAGCTTAATAATAAATAAAATTAATTTAATAAAATCTTACAAAAATTGGTCAATGATTCAAAACTTACAGGTCAATGACACTTAATATACACACTATATACAGTGTGGGATTAAAGTAAGGAATATTTAAAAAAAAAGCGAACTCAGCCGGTTTTTTAAAAAACACTGAAACGATTTTATTTTTTAAAAGTACACATTAATATGTGCGATTCACCTGCCGACTTTCATTTGTTTTGTAGTTATGACGTCATCAAAAAAAAAATTTAAATGACAACATACATTTTTTTGAACGGTCATAAAGGGTAGAAAAATCACTATCGGATTCCACTAAAAAAAAATATATGTCGCCATTTAAATTTTTTTGTGATGACGTCATAACTATAAAACAAATGAAAATCGGAAGGTCAATCGCACATATTAATGTGCATTTTTAAAAAATAAAATCGACCTGTTCAGTTCACATTCACATCCACTCTTTCAAATGTGAAAAATGTGAATAAAAATATAAAAACAGTTGACGAAGCTCCTCAAGAATAATTTCATTGTACCAATTTGGCCATCATTTTGAATTGACAATTTCCTGTTTATCTTCCCACTCATTCTACTGCAAAAAGCAACCGTCTTAGATTAATTACTTCTTGACTGACATTATTTTTAGTTGCCAGAAATACTGGATACCAAAAACACCAACTGTAAAAAACGTCAGTCATGCTTTTAAAAAAAAAAATTCTCCAATTCGTGGATTTTAAAATTATTCTTTCCATTGGAAGTTAAGTAGGCGCTTGAACTGGATCCTTCAAACAGTGAACAAGGCCATACATGATAGAACTGACGGCTAGTATAGACAAAAGAATGAAGGTGAAGAAAGAAATGGGTCGTATCTGCAAACGCCTTTTTGTAAAAGAACCATGATCTGAGCACAAGCAACAATCATCATCACCAGACAAATCTGAAGATGTAGAGGTTTTAGACAATTAAAATGATTGTATCCATGGAATGGCGCTGCCATTGTCGTTGTTGGGTAAAGAAAAAACAATAAAAACACAAATTGTTAATACAAGGCGTTACAGAACTTCGAGAGATCTGAATTTATCGAAATGAGAATAAAATAGTTAAACTAGCTTTGCGGTTATGAATATTTATTGTATATCCGTCTCAAAGTTTTTCTCATGTAAGCAATTTAAAGATCTGTAACACTCTGTATAAGTGTAAACAACCGTACAGTACCTGTACAGTAAGGAGATGATCTGCCGTCTCTCTGTGTAGTCGTAAATCCAAGTTGATTGTTGATCGTAACATGTACAGAGCCATTCGACGTATAATGGGGCAGATCGGAAAGGCAGATCGATTCAAAGACGACCCCTTGCCCACACATAGCCTGATTTCCGTGAACAATTATAGCCATCGACTAAACACGTTCCTTAAATCGTCTATCTCATCAAATTTTCAACTATTCTTACCTGAATACCTGTCGGATCGTTGGAGTAAAATTGTTGAGCCCTAGTCCTACCCATCGTAACGGGCGCCACACACTCCAAATGTGACGGATTTGACGTGACACTGATGAGAACATTTTTGCTTGTTACTTCGTTTACTCTAAATTTGAAAATAAATCATAAACATTTTGAATTTGTAAATTAATAAAATTATGATGAGTACAATATTACGAATCATAAGAAAAATGTTGGATTTTCCCTAAAAAAGCTAGAAAACAAAGCTTTTTGGACAAGAAGCCTGGAGATGAATTGAACTGTCAAATAGGGAATGTTTTGATGTATTAAAAGAAGTATTGGAAGGAAAAGTTATGTGTCCCATGATCTCCTGAAAACATTTTAAGACTGAAATATATATGATGGTTTGTGCTATCCATCTTCATGTCAAATAGGGAATGTTTTGATGTATTAAAAGAAGTATGAGAAGGAAAAGTTATGTGTCCCATGATCTCCTGAAAACATTTTAAGACTGAAATATATATGATGGTTTGTGCTATCCACCTTCAGCTCCATTCCAATCAACTTTCCCTGGGTGGTTGATCCAAAGAAGTGTCACCATCCGGTAGTCGCAATATTTAAGGGTTATTTTGAAGGAGGCTTTCCATGGTTTCTTCTTGATCTATCCTCTCGAGGACTCCTCCAACCTCAGCTTTTTCTTGCCAGAGAATCTACATCCAGGATGATGCCCTCTGGAGTGGAACAGAGTGAATGAGATGAGAAGAAAAAGAGTAATTAAAATAAAGTTGAAATAATAAAATCCGTGTACACCAACAGATGTCCGTATGGTAAAAAAAAGGTATTTATATTTAAGCGATTGAGATAATATTTCTACCGAAAAAAAAAGGAAATTACTTCGAAGAAAGAGAATAGCGATTCCACCTGATAAGCATACCACATCTTTGACGTTAAATATCCTTCTTGTTTCATCTAATGAATTCCCACCAATTAATGGGGAAAAAATGTCACCTTTGTAAGTTACAAAGTTCAAGTTGGGTTGGATTGGGTTCGGTAAACAACAAAAAAATATCTTAAAATTAGAAATACTGTTTCATATATATCTAACTCTATCTCTTTTCCGCCGAAGTACTACTATGTGTTACCCTTCTGTATGTCCGCCTAGATGGTACTTCATATCTCCAATGCCGAGATTATCCGTATCCAACTTCATAAACTGCATGTAAATGTTACGAAGAGGAATGTGCGCCACATTCGCAAGGCAATTGATGCGACCACGATGGGCAATTCCAATGTTTACAACGGAACCTCCAAATTTCGTGCAAGTATCGATAATCTGGTTCATACCGGGTATGAACATGTCGCAGCCCTCCAGGCCGAAACGCTTCAGAGACGGAAACTTACGCGCAAGAAAATTCTCGAATCTAAAAACTACCGTTTTTAACAAAAAAAAAGAAACTTTTTCTTAACCTACCCGGCGGAACGAACCAGCCGTTTGAAAATTGTTTTCTTTTGTTCGGGGGAAATCACACGCAAGCTCGCGGTCTCGATCCTCTTTTTGATCCATTCCACTTGCGTCTTACTGTTGATGTGCGTGAATTCATATCCTATCGTACCGCAGTAGATGCGCTCCAACCTATCGAGGATGTCCTTTAATTTCAATGAAGTTTCCGAACCGCCTATGTAGGTCGTCGGTGGTAACTTATAAACCTTTTGCAGATCCATTGATTCTATACATTAACGAAATTTAGAAAATTTCAAAATTGAGCATAAAACATATTTGGGCAGGAAAAAAGGGGAAAATTATACACTACACTTGTAGATTTGATCTTCAACCAATAGATATGAAATGACGCTAAGGAATATAAAACAAAAAGAATTGGAAAAAGATTGTTCCAAAAACAGGGGATCAACATCCAGAAATCCAAAACACTTTAAATTGTAGTAACTGGGCTACCGTGCCCTTTCGCCCACTTTAGTCAATGTTTTCCAATTTCCAACAGCAGGCGTCCTGAAGATGTCTTTTGTGAAATCGGACGTAAAGTGGGAGCCTATAAATGATGGGGTTTAGCTCGTAAGCCAAGTTACTACAACTAACATATTTTCCCCTATTTTTCTCTTCAAATCTTCTATGTGCATTTTGAAATTTACTCACTCCTCATCTCTTTAATGCTATTCAACAATTCTTCCCCATAGTGATTCAAGGGAGTCTCTAAAAAGCAAAAACTTTTAAAAATAAAGGATAAAAGTAACATTAACCTTTTGGCATCGCGTATGGAAATCTTTCAATGAATGGGTCTCGTTCGAGTGGGTCGAGTTTTGCGACATGGTGTCCACGTGTCTACAAAAAAAAATAAATTAAACCAGATCGATGCTTCCAAGTCCATTACCTGAAAACTTGCGATGATGTTGTGTACGGCGATGTGTTCTATGATGTCCTTCTCGGCGCTATAAGACCTTTTCGAACTGCCAATTTGCGACGAATTTCTGTTGCAAATCTAAAATTTCAAAAATTATTAAATAAACGCTGCAAGAAAATGCATAAAATTAAGGAATGTGAAAACATTGTCGATAAAGATATTTCGTACTCACTGGATGTGGACTGGAGGGATCGGCTATCCAGGATTTGTAAGCGGTTGTTATGTAATTTTGATGACTTATCTTTAAAATGTTGCATCTTTTAACAATGAATTTCTCTTTTCTTCCACCTAATTTATCCACAACGTTTTTGATTCGATGCATCTTCGTTTATACCACAAGTCAAATAGTTACACTGCGAATTTTATCGATAGTTCTTGCCCGTTATTTTAGTGGAAGCGCCGCATTACCAAAAATATTGACAGTTTATTTCTAAAGTGACAGTTAATTAAAACAACTTGATTTTTATATATTTATATATTTTTTATATAGTTTATTTTTTCCTGCTAAGCAGAAACTCATGGCACTAAATTTAAATTACGCTGTTGTTATTGGTTAATAATTGGTACATTCACGAATTTGAAAATCCTGCTAAACAGATTGTGATGATTCTAGTTAACAGTCAAAAAAATTGTTTTTCTCGTTGATTTTAGTTATTTTTTGTGTGTTGAAGAAGTTCTCTTCTTATTAATTCTTTTTTTTCATCAATTTGGCGCCCTTTCTCATTTTTCAGCGGAAGCGACGCATTTGCTTCCGCGTTTCCACGTTTGCCTCACCCTTATTCCGGCTCTGGCTACGACCTATGTATATAAATTGTACCCAAAAATAATATATGAAACAAAACTATTTTAATGTTTTCATTTCATTTTTGCAGAATACGGTGGTTAGTGTGCTGAAACCTGACCGCCTCACAAGCAACCCGCTACTGTCTTCCAGGTAATGCAGTGTACTGTAAATTTTTCGATCCACGCCGCTAAACGATAAATAACTACACTACTAACAAAATTTTATTATTTTTACGATATTATGTCGACATTTATAATAAAATACATTGATTTTTTAATTATATTTGCACCAAATTATTGCGATAACAGTGAACCGTGAAGGCATAATTAAAATTAAAAAACTTTTTCAAAAATGAATTAAATTCTATTCGTTTAACAGTCTATTATTTGCTTGGAGATTTTATTTTTTGTTTCACATGCATTTGGCCAAATCACAGTACCAAATGATTCATAAATTGGGAATGAAAATGTGTACTTCTATGTGTAGAGGATTTGTTATTCGTGACGAATTATCACTTATGTATTAATGGGATATTTATTGTAGTTTAAAAACTAAGTATTTTCCGAAACAATGTCGTTGGACAAAGAGGAAGCAACAGAAGGTAAACAACAATTTCCTTGCCATTTTCTTCTTAATGAGAGTCATTTTTTAAGTATCCATTGATGAATCCAGAGAAGAAATAAAACAAAACGATTTAACGATAAACGACATCATAATCGTCGATCCGGACACTTCAGAATTAGACCTTAATCATGGTCGAATTGGTAAACTCCAAAACTTAGAGCCGTTACGTTGCATCGAACGATTATATTTGCGATGGAATTTAATTACTAAAATAGAAAATTTAAATACGTTGGTTACACTCAAAGAATTGGAATTGTACGATAATCAGATCACAAAAATTGAAAATTTGGATGCGCTCGTAAATCTTGAGTAAGGACGTGTATAAATTTAATAAAAATCTTCAATTGAATTTTTAGAATTTTAGATCTTTCGTTTAACAAAATAAAACGAATAGAAGGATTGGAAAAGTTGCATAATTTGGAGAAATTATTCCTGTCGTCCAATAAAATAAACAAAATAGAAAATTTGAGTCATATGACAAATCTTACACTATTAGAACTGGGGGATAATAAAATAAGGGTAAAATTTATTCTAGTTATTATCGTTTATAACATAATTTTCTATTAGGCTATAGAAAGCATCAACAATTTAACCAAACTGAAACATTTATATTTGGGCAAAAATAAAATAACGAAGATTGCCAACCTCGACAACTTGGCGAATTTGTCGTGTTTGAGTCTTCAAAGCAACCGGATAGTCAAAATTGAAAATTTGGACACTTTAACCGGATTGGAAGAATTGTATCTTTCAGAAAATGGTATATCGAACCTGGAAAATATGGAAAACAACTTGAATTTGGAGACGTTGGACGTTGCCAAGAACAGAATTAAAACAATAGAAAACTTGACCCATTTGAAAAAGTTAGAAGAATTCTGGGTAAATTAAAAAAAAAACTGGCTTCTTCATTTGTCTTTAGCCCTCTTCCTATTTCATTTATGGATCCCATCCAGTCCAGTCAGGTCTTCCCACCTTATCCTTGTAATAATGCCTTGCTCTGTCCGCTTTGTATATCTTCTCACCAAACATTTGCAAACACCTTAAGATCCATGGACAATACATTTTATTAATTTTAATAAATTGTTAAATGTTGCAATTATTTAATATTCTTTGTAGGTCAATGATAATGATATTTCCGATTGGAACTGCATAGAAGCACTTGGTTCAATAGAATCGCTCAGTACGGTATATTTGGAAAGAAATCCAGTTGCAAGCGATCCAGCGTACAGAAGAAAATTGAAGATGATGATACCTTCATTGAATCAAATTGATGCAACCCTGTGTCATTAACAATGCACGTGTATTAAATTCTTTTTACATATTTTAGGTGTGGTATTTACTAATTGAAGATTATTTATAAGAAATGTTTTTAATTATATTCAAATAGTATGGAAATGTTGTTTTATTTAGTACAGCTGGTTGCTTGTTAATAACAAAAAACAAAATTTAAAAGAATAACTTAAACTTTTGTTTTGTTAGTTTTTTTTTATATATAACATTTTGCTTATAAAATTGCTAAGGCCGTCTGACATGATGCTAAATTATGTAAAAATTTAGTACTAAATTCTAAGAAAATTTAAAACTTTTTAGAACATGTTTTTAAAAAATTAGTTCCACATTATTTCGTACTAAATTTAGTTCAGAATTCTGTATGACATCATCTTAAATTTTGTGTGCAAAGTTTAATATAAAATTTAACATCGTGTCAAACGGCCTAAATTTGTACGTTTAAAATAACAAATTTTTAATATTTTATTTTATGCGGTTGGTGTTTTGACGTATACTGGATTTTGTGTATTACTTTAGCTAAATGTGTTCTACATTAATTTATATCTAAAATGATATAAGAGAGGGGATGATATCAAACATGATATATCGTCCTAGATTTATATTTCAAAAATTGATTCACATTTTCTCTCTTTAATGTTGGTACTTCTAACAGTTTAAAATTTTAAACTAGGTTTTCGCGCCAAATTAAAATCAAAATTTTTTTACATCGAAAATTAAGAACGTAGTGTTAATTGCACGTTCAAACACATTTATGTGAAGGACCCGTAGTCAGTCAAGTCCTCGCGACCCGTTTTTGTCAAACGTTCGTGTAATGTTAAAGTAATACGTTTGCAAAATTCTTGGCAAGCGATTTTTCTCCAGTCGACGTTTATAAATAGCGGGCTGGATAATTACGGATAGCAGTGATTTCCCGGGACAGTTTTGCAATTTCCAAAGCGTCAAACGAACGCTTCAATTTCCCAACTAAATGGAAGAACAGTACGTGCTGCGGTGGCATTATCACGAATCGACTCTGTGCAAAAATCTACCTTTGCTGCTCGATTCCGATATTCTCACCGATTGTACTCTGTCGGTCGCTGGCAAGAGTTTCAAAGCGCATAGACTCATTTTAGCGACGTGTAGTCCGTATTTTCTCGAATTATTTCAGGTATGTATGTGGCTTAAACATTAAAAAAATATATCCTTTGTGTTTCTTTATCTCAAACTTAGATATAGGAAAGTTGCATACAATTTTATCATCAGTTTGTATTGTTATGTATTGTATTGTTATGTAAATTATAACATTTTTAAAATTCGTAACTAATAAGATCATATGACATCAAAGCAGTTGTATGACGTCACATAATTCCTATTTCTGTCATTTTATAACATATCAAAGTGTGGTCTTTGTAATCTGTAACAGTCCTACTTATAGATTTCAATACCGTACAGATCTGTAAGATCCATAAGTAAAAATGCACAGAATTGACCCATAAATTAAAAACATTACAATGAACGTGGAAAACTATGTGCGACATATAATAACTTGGTTTGTTTGTTTGAATGAACTTTACTGGACAGATGGGATTGTGTAACGTCACGCATACGCTTTTTACTTCATTTAAATTCGTAATTTTTATATATGAATAAAGCTATTATTTTTATCTTCTTCCATTCATTTAATATATTATTCAATTCAGGTCACTTAAAGTATGTGATTATAAAAGATTCCAACGGCACTAATCTAGTATTAATTGTTTATTTAAATAAATGTATTTGTATTTTTATATTTGTATATTTTTAATTTTACTTTAACCACAACCCACAACGGAGTAACTATAGCCACAATCCAATGTTTTGATTTGCTATTTCTCTCGCGCTCATAACATTTTTCATAAATCTGTTTTACTTTTGTTATGTACGTCTAACCAAAAATTTTATGCAAGTATGTTAAAACAAACACAAATCGCAAACGGTAATTGAATTAGAATACGCATTTAATTTACAAGCATTTACTGTCGGGTGATAATCAGTTTTAAATTTACGGTGTTGCAACGAATTAAAACTTTTTCAAGTCTTGATGAACAAAGAAAATGAATAGTTCGAAAGATTCGAGCGATTCCGATTCTAACACGTCCACTTCGTGGGTCCTCGTCGATGATAGCGATGAGAAAAATCACCCAGAAAATAGCAACAAGTACTATTTGAATTGTCAAAGCGAACCTGTGCAAGAATTGACCGAAAAGTGTCTGAATTCCGTAAGCTCCGAACCAGATTCAGATTCTGATGGGATTGACATCATCAACCAATCCGACGAAGAGGAGGACATTGCTCGATTGGTCGAACAAGAAAATGAGACAGGCCGTGAAATAGTATACATTGACAGGAGAATAGAATCAGACATGGACTATGCTCGATTGATCGAACAAGAAAATGAGAAAGTCCGTGAAATAGTAAACGTTGGCAGGAGAGTACAAGCAGACATGGATTATATGTTACGTTACATGGGAAGCAATGCTTGTGTCGTTCTCATTTTTGTGTTTTCGGTGTTGATTATGTTACTTATGTATGATGAAATGTTGTCCATAGAAAACAATTCCAATCGCGTGCAAAACTCAGTATGTAATTTTAAAAAAAATTGTCCAATGAAGAATGATGCTGAATTTAATAAAAATTATTTGGACGACATTAACCGAAAACTAAAAGAATTTAATTACAAAATGGGTAAACAAGATTACCTGCAAAATGACAATATTGACAAAACTGTAAGAAACGAACATAAAGATGATTTTGAACAGAAAATGACAAATAAAATCGACAGTCACACAAGTAATAAGGATAAGAAGAATGAAAATCATCAAAACACTGATTTACAATCTGTAGATGAGGAACGTAAACATGTCGATAATTTAAAAAACAAACGTCATATAAAATCTACCCATAATGCAATACACCAAAACAAAGGAACCAAACGTAATGATGACTATGATGATTTAAAAATTCAAAAAAGTAAGTTAAAAATGCAAGAGAATTATTTGAACAAAAAGGAGAAATTGTTAAAAAGAAAAGAAAACGAACTAAGGAAACTCGAAAATAAGATATTAAAAAAATTGAAGAAAATGGCTGGGCACAAAATCAAAAAAACAAATGAAACCGACTCCGCAGATTGGTACAAACGTATGTTTGATGAACGAAACGAACAGAGAAAATTGCATCACTCGGAGAATTGGATGTTTGAACGTGCGAAGATACGAGACAAAAAGAGAAACAAAGCTCATTGGTACTTTGATTGGATGGCCGATAGAGAAAATTTACGTTCCAAAGGAAATTTTAAGCAATTTGCTTATTAATTTTTTTATTTTGTGACTAAATAAAGATTTAAAATTACTTAATTTTTTCAAGAAATAAAGTTAATTTGTATTTAATTTCAGTGATGATTGTTATGTTTTTTTTTGTGAATATTTTATGTTTTGATCAGGCAATGTGATTATAGTATAATTTTGTGTCTGTAAATGTAAATATAATTGTTGGAATAATTCACGTATTTTTAATTGAAGTAATTTTACAGTAGGTTACATTTCAAAGAAAAAGAGAAAGTTCGTAGAAAAGCGTCTCAACCATGCTCTTTCTGCAACCTTTAATACTTGTGCTGTTTGCGTACGTAAAGAGCACATAGTTTAGTCAATAATCATAACTGAACTTTATCAATATCACCTGTTGATATGTGTTTCGCTTGTGAATGCAGAAATTTACGATGCAGGTATTTATTTATTTATTTGATTTTAGAATACAAATGCACTTGAATTACCCATTGTGATCCTTCATAATTCACATTCGGACGATGTCGAAGCAATGCTTTCCTACATATATCGAGGACAGTGTTTGGTCACAAACGAACAACTACCGAGACTCCTATCACTGGCAAAAACGCTCAAAATTCAAGGATTATGCAACATGAAAGTTAGTTATGAACATTTCCCCCATATAATATAAAAACTTCTAATTCCAGTTAAACGACAGAAATTGCGATGACCAAAACACATCAAATATCTGTGATAAAGAACCAATAGACTTTTCGATTGCGAATGAATGTAAACGTTATGATCAGTTTGACGAAATGGAATACCCAATACCAAAAGCTACATGTGGATATGTTACCCGGGAAGAAACGACGACTGGTAAGTTTACAATTTTGAAACAGTTTGGGATTTTTCATTATTTTTCAGATGATACTAAAAGAGAAAATTACTACGATACACTCGACGCGCAAAATAAAAGATTAATGAGAGACTCATCAGAAATATGTAAGTGTTTTGTATGCGGAAAGTATTTGAGCAACCAGTATAATTTGAGGGTACACATGGAAACACACAAAGACGCATATTATTCGTGTTTGTCTTGTCCGCACGTTTCGAAAAGTAGGGACGCACTGCGCAAACACGTTTCATATCGACATCCTCAGGAATACACGTCGAGAAAACGGAAAAAAGATGGATTGTAGTTATTTATGCTGCACTATTTTTATAATAAAGAAAACAGCTAGTATTATTTTTCTTGTACTGTGTTTTTCATAGAAATGGAAATAAATTCAAAAATATCCTATCAAAAAGCAGTCAAAGTATGTCAATGGGTTGGATAAAGCCTATGGATAAAGCATTTACGGTACGCATTATTCTTAAAACCACCTCAAACAATGCCCATGTTCAGCCGGGTGATTGCTGGGCCAGCGCTATGACAGCAGCCAATTGAATGCCAACTAAATGACGACACGTTGACGTTCATTGGCTGCTGTCATAGCGCTGACCCCGGCTTAACATGCCTAATGTTTTGAGTTTAAGACTTCAATTTGATTTTTCTACATATGCAATCCACTCCAATTAAATCCAACTCAGTCAAACTCTAAAAGGTTGGGTTTCAATTATACACGCATTACAAAAACATAAAAAAATCCATGTTTTACTATAAAGAATCCATTTTGGGGACTTTATTGCCTAAAATAGCAGATGCCATTGAAATAGCATATAATATGCTTTAGTTCGATGATTCCTTGTAGCAAATCATTGTTCTTTTCTATATATTGACACAGATATTTTTTGTGCTTCGACCCAATTTTTGTAAAGAAAGCGATCGGAGAAAGTCGGAGTTCTTTTTACAAAATTTTGTATATAAATTGTAAATGTAGTGGCAAATTCTAGTACAAACGAATGAAAATGTTATCAATCAATGTGAGTAAAGTTTAAAAAGTTTATTATAAAATTAATTTTTAAGTTTT
>JAFFZR010028166.1:0-14281 GCA_018397195.1 Lethrus apterus | reverse complement strand
TTTCCTGTGGATACCAGATGGTTCGTGTCGCGGTTGTACAACAACCAAGGACCTACCGACCTGAGGACGTGGAAAATCAAGGATAGTGCTGGTCGCCAACACAACATCGAACGCCAAATGATACGTGAAAATGAGCTGGCTGAAGCAATGAAAAGGTGAACAAATATTCCTTTCAAACTTTTTTTATTTAATTTGTGATCGGAATTTTTTCATATTTTTTTTTAAATTTTTGTCACGTAGCTTTCATGTTAAAATAATAATAACAATATCATGTAAATAAGTAAAAGTTACAAAAATAACAAGCAAAGCTTTCAAAATAAGCAGTTTAAACCAACCCAACTCATTTATTTGTTTGTGGAATGTGATTTCTTTTAAAATAAATGATATTTTAAATACATTCTTTGTAGTCACAGTAGGCTAAGATCGTTTAAAGAGAATAAAAAAAAATGGACGTGTTGAATCCTACAAAGATCTCAGCTTTATCTGGAAGCCTTTAACGCTCATTAACATCAGTCGCGGAAGCCTATTTAGCTTAAGTATTTTCTATAGTTTCTTGAATTTTTATTTTCAGTTTTCCAGAAGATGACGTATTCGATTATCAAGACGGAGTTCCAGAAATGTTATTTCCAGAAGAATCACGTTCTAAACCCTATCAAGACCGGCTACGATTTTATAACTATTTGGTAAATAATCATACATAAGAAACACAAATTAATAATTTTCTTCCAGAGGAACCCCAAATTAAATTAAACCGAAACCGACCAAATTAATTATTAGTTAATCAATTATATTTTATTAACATAAAAATACGGTGTTTTTTGACTACACAGTTTGTAATATAATTCGTTTCCAAATACTCTTGCAGACTCGTCGCGTTGCCATTAAGGGCTGGATTTGGCGACGCGTCGAGTTGAAAAAATTGTATCGTGAGCCCCATAATATATTGTAAAAGACTGTGGAAATATATGGATATGCTTGTTAAATAAAATGTGTTGTAATTGAAAATTGAGTTTTATTTTCCTTACGCTTACAATTAAATTAAAATAACAAATACATAAAAAGGACTAGATTATAAAACATTGGATAAATTATTCCTGCCAGTATATTAGGTTAATTTGTGGTATTTCTGAGCTGGTACAACTGACGAATTCATTCCTGGAAGAAATATTTATTGTTAGAAAATTTATAAGAAAAATACTAAAACGCAAATTAAATACAAAATCAAAACAAAAAAATATTTGTATCTTTTCCTTTTACCATGTTTAGCTTTATAAACGTTCCCTCCTTCTTCTGATAAATTCCAAATTTTCTGCACTTTTTACCTTTTTCCTTTCGGATTGAATTTTTTTTCTTATTCTCTCTTCAATTTCTTTTATCCAAAGCTCCACCTCTCACTTGTCCATCTGTTCGCATACTTCCCTTTCTTCTTCCAACCTTAATTCCATCACAATTTCGGACAGTCCTTCACCCAATGTTCCCACTTCTGTGGGAAAGAAGAGGCCAGTTCTTTCCCACAGATATTATTATTCTTTCAATCAACTTTATCTCAAAATTTCTTCATATATTTCCTTTTTAATTATTTTGTTCGTCGCGCTTTTTGTTTCAAATACTATTTTTCCATTTCTTATTTGTTTCTGATTTATTCCCAATTTTCTGATTTCTTCTGATATTTTCTATGCTGGGTTAACTATCTTTTTCTTTCGTTATGTTTTAATCTTACTTTTCATAAATAATTGAAAATCCATGTTTCTAATATATTTTTTAAGGTCTTTCAAGAAAAAATTTCTGACTCCTTTCTCGTGACCTGCCCATCTTTTTCTCGCCTCTAAAATCCATCTAATTTTAGATTTTAATTTTTTACCAATAGGTACTTTATAAGACGTTTCCATAATCCTAATTGCTAAACCAGTCTTTTCCATTTTATCATTTCAACGATGTCGATTGTATATTCAAATTATTTAAAAAGAAGGCAGTCGAAGCAGACGATCTTGACATCATTCCGACTATTTTTCAGACAATTTTCAATCAAATACACCGGAAATTCTGCATATTTGAGTCTACATGAGGGACATATATTTACAAAGGATAAATTACTGTCATGCATTATTAACAAACAACATAATGTGCACATTTCTTACAAATAATATGTGATTATGAATCCTGTTAAAAGTGTAACTATTGTTTAACGTATTTGTTGTTGGTGTCGAAATATTATAGGCGGCGATGATCATATATTTAAGGTTTATGTCTTTGACATAACGTTAATTTATTTATTCAACGACGTCAAGCAGCCTGTATGTAAAAAAGAAAACTCTCACATCATCGAGAAAAGAAAACGGCAAGTTCAGTGATTATGAATCCTGTTAAAAGTGTAACTATTGTTTAAGGTATTTGTTGTTGGTGTGGTAATATTATAGGCGGCGATGATCACATATTTAAGGTTTATGTGTTTGACGTAACGTTAATTTATTTATTCAATGATGTCAAGTATTTAAAAAAGAAAACTCTCACATCATCGAGACGAAAGAAAACGATAAGTTCAACGTGACAAATTGGAAAAACAAACGGCGTTGGCGAAAACAATCGAACGTAAGCCATTTCATCGCATCGGCGTGAAAATATTTAATATCCTACAGAAACATATTAGGAAATCGAAATTGAAATTCGTCGAATTGTACAAACGTAACAAACGAAAACAACGCAAACAAATAAACCTTTTAACGCGAAAACACGTGTTTTAAAACGAAAACTGCGAACAAAATTTTCGAACATGCCTTTTACGAACGAAAATTAATAACTTACCCGGAAATTCCCGGTTTCTTAAAAGCGTTCGGTGCTTGACGCGCCAACATGATCCCATCGCTATTATCGCACACTAATCGAGACATCGTGGTCTTTTTCAATTCTTCGATTTGATCTAAAAATCAAAATTGCACAAAAAGCAAAAATCGCAACAAAATTACCTGGCGTGAAGTGACCCGGATTTACCGTTGGATCGTGATCGAAAAAATATCTGTCGCCTCTTTTCAATCTTGAAAATTGATCGGCTATTATGTCAGTGAACGTTGGGCCTACAAGATTTCCGGGAGTTTTTGGTTCAACGAGTCCGCCAACCCATAAATCGATGTCGTCCACAGATGCGTAAACTTTTCGCAGTTGTTCGCCAATCTGGATAAAACGGATAAAATTTAACTTGAATATTTTGATTGTGTATTTACTTTTCCAAATTCTTCAAAATTCGTAATCCTGTACATCCCAACCAATTCCCTGTAGTCGTTATAAGGCCTTAGACCGTGATCTCGTCCTCTTTGGATATTCAAAGACGCCAAATCCACACCAAACGGATTTCCAGCACGAAACATATATTTAGTCAACTGGAAAAAAATGCAATTCAAATAATTTAAACAATAAAAATCTTACAGAATCTGATATGAAATTATCAACTTGTTGAATGGGTTCGGTTGTTAAAGTGCTGAGGATTTCATCGAAAAACTCACGCCTTCGCATCCTAGACGGATAGAACATTGTTTCCGGAATGTTGATTATTTCTTCCATTTTGTTTTTGCCATAAATTCTAAAACGTAGATAACAACAATAACAACAATAACAACAAAATAAATAAATCATAAATGGGAGATTACTTTATGATCCCGTTGACCATCGAGTGTCCGAAACGAAAAGCCGCCGATGCGAATTCATTCGTTATCGAAGGTTCGACACGTTGATCGTAGTCGAAGGAATACGTTTTTCCCGGTTCCAAATTTAATTCGAATTCTTCCATCGTCGCTTCGCCTAAAACGCAAGGTAAAAATTCTTTGTATGTTACGACTTGCATTTCGGCAATTAGGATTTTTCTGGCCTCGAGAAATAATTTTTCGTCGGTCCAATGAGGATTCAAACGTTCCAATTCTTCGGTCAATCTGTTGTGTTCTCGCAGGAAAATCGTATGTACGGCGACCAAAGTTATCATTTGATTTGTTCTTAGATCTCCTGGAAAATTTCTATTTGAATGATGTTTTAATAAACCCAACCCAACCCCAACATAGACATAAATTCATATTGATTACCTGAATCGAAACATGCGGAACCTTCTTCCATAGTCAAGCAAGATTCCGGATTTTTGGCAAGCGGCAGCAAATCTCTTCCAAAATCCTTGAACACTCGTAAACGACCACCTTCGAAAGTTCTCAGGTCTCCAATTTGTTTCTCCGAAGAACCGTAGACATTTGACGCGTCAATAAAATGAGTAATTTTGTTCATCTGTTCAATTGTTTAATTTAATATTTAATTATTTTTTATTTTAGTAAGATACCTGTTCGGCGTACCCCAAATTGCAATCTTGTTTCATCGCCAACACCGATCTGACAAAATTCATGCATTTTTGCTTAAACGTGGAGAAAAATTCATCCTGTTGGGATATTTTTATAGGCAAGCAAGCGTAATGTCTGTAACGTGATGGTAACTCTTGCGTGCCATCTTGACTGCAACAGGAAATCGCACTACCATTTGCTAAAAATTTTTTGTTAAGTCTTCTTCTTTCCCTTCGGGTGTCGGAGAAAAAAAAACTTACGAAATGCTATATCTATGGATTGGGTAACATCGTGAGAAAGGAATTGGCCGAACTGCATCAACATCAACGTGAAATCTTCATTGTAAGCATCGGAATCGGGAAATATCGAGGAACTGATGAGTCTGGGACTTCGTAATTGTTCGCCATTTATTACTGACTGACGTGGTAACCAAATGCCTAAAAATTTTACAAATCAGAACAATAATTTCTGGGATAATCCACTAAGTAAAAATTTTAAATTTCTTGAAAAGAGCAATCAGTTCCATCTAGGAGCTTCTACGGAAGGCAATTTTACACAAGAATTCAGTAATCAATTTTATCCCTTATTTTTTTCAACTGAATTGGACTAGATTCCAAACAAAGCAATTTCCAACGAAAACTGCAAACGTTGACTAAAAAATGCGAAAAATCTTCAATAGTTTCCCAAAAAAATGTACGTTCAAATAAGCAATATTTAATCGATTTACATATTATTCCGATATTCGCACGGATTTTGATTCATGCTTGAACGAAACCTGAGACATGACGTATTTGATCATATTTGCTGTCACGTTTATAATGATATTATGTAATGGTTATATGCATAATAATAACATGATTTCTAGTACCAACTTCGGAGTGAAATAAAACTATTTATTAAAGATCATAAAATAAATTAATCTATTCTGGTAATATTTTAAGAAATTCTACATAAATTTTGCAAGTTTTAAAAAATCGATCATCAAACCTATCTGACTCTCTCATGCAATTATCTTAAATTAATTTAAATATTTTTTAACATACCATCATGATAACTGGCAGGTAGGAGTCGTGCATACGGTGAATGTGGAGTTCCCCAACTTGGATTCAATAAATTATTGCAAGACCCATCGATTCGACGATACTGTTCAGGAACAATCGGGCAATCTGGAATTGGTACACACGCATGCCCCAACGGCCCAACACGTAGATCCTCTTTTATCAAACCCCATTCAAGTTGTTGACTTGTTATGCCTTGCCTAAAAATTCAAACATTTCCCATGAAATTTTTTAAAGAAGACCTACCTCTTGCCTAAAATTTCAAACAGTTCTCATGAATTTTTTTTTTAATTCCTACCTATCTTTAAATTCCCTTGTGGCAAGAGCGATTTCCAAAGCTCTGTTGGCTAAATTCATAACTTCCGCAAGTTCCCTCATATTATAAACTCTTGTGTTGCGGAAATGTCCAAAACTGGCCGAACCGATTGGTACAATCGCCGATTTTCCGGAAGCCAAGAGATTCGTTTCTTTCAAATGGAGTTGTATGGCTTCGAGATGGCTCTGCCGAGCAACCTCTCTCATGGTTTTTGGATCGATGCGTATTCGACGATGATGATGATGGCGTCCCTTTCCCTCAGAAAACGCTACATTTTTACGTATAAAAAAGTCCTTAGTTAAATACCTGTATGGTTTTGGCCGCTGATGCAACAAATTCCTCGTCGACCTCCTGGAATTGTGCATTTATTTTTGACTTCGTCGTAAACGTGGGCTGGGCATTGAACAGGTGGAACACAAATTGCATCATCGGAACAATCACCATGGATGTGTGATTTATGGGGAGCAGGTGTGAAACCATGTTTGTATTGATCCAATACGTCGTTGAGGTGATGATGCTTTGGATGTGTGAAATGTACGATATTTTCAATTGGGATTAATTGAAGAACTAATAGACCAAACACCTTCCACATTGTAACCTAAAATTTTTGTATAAAAAAAAGTGTCCCGCGTCAATCATTTGAAGATGGGGGATTTGAAATTATTGATGAACGAGTGGGAGGAGTTTTGAATTTGGTAAAAATTTGGAACTTGGAGCTCAAAAATCTAAAAGGCACAAAGCCAAGTTAAATGCGAATTTGATGAATTAAGTTTCTAATTGACTATTTGGAAAAAATTGTAATTTTTTTTTGACAAGAATCAATGTGTTTTTATTTTTTTGGAAATTAATTTAATTTTTTCCCCCCCCCCCCCCAACTAGTGCAAGGTTCTTTTAACTAAAATTTTTGTTTTCATGTGAAAAAAGTGCTTTTCAATTAAAAACTTCAAGGCTTGCATGACCGTTGTAGCTATTATTTCGATCTTCCGGTTTCGATTTCAAGACAAATAAAAATATGATAATAAAAATATGAAAATGTAATAATTTTTGAAACGAAATATAATTTTTAAAAAATCAAAAATTATTATTTTTTTAAATATGGCTTGCAATCAAATCTAAAATAAGGGAAAATAAGACGTGGAAATTTTTATCTGGTATTGAAAATAGTATGTAAAATTTTGGAGGAAATTTGGGCCGAGTTTTAGAAAAAAATAACAATAGAAATTGTACTTCTGGATTGCAAAATGTAAATACTCCATGAAAAAAATTGGCAATTTCAAACAGTTGCAAATTTTTAAAACGTCACCAATTTTAGACGAAAATTAAGTTAGTTTTGAAATAAAAATTGGAAGGCTTTCAAGACCGTTTTCAATTTTAATAATATGATATTCGAGTTCGACCTTAACATGATGTTCCAAAATTTTTTGCATCAGTTATGTTGCCTGAAAATTATCATCTAAAATATTGCAAGTTTAATTTTCATGAAAATTATTTAATTTCGCAACATAATTTTTTATTAGAAATTTGATTTTAATATTTTTATAATTTTTCCAAAAAAATTCTAAATGGAAATAATTTAAGGCTTATAAGACCGTTTAAAATTTTTTGGGTTCGGTTCTAGTTGTTATAATTTAAAAGTTTAATTAAAATTCACTTTTTCATATTTTATTCAAAATCCATATTTAATACAAAAAAAAAAAAAATTGAAACCACATCTAATTCAAAATTACTAAGTTTGATTTTAAAAATTATTTTGGAAAGTGTCTTAGGTTGGGTTCTATTTGTTGTTTATAAATTATTTTAGTTCGTCTATCATTTGAATATTTTTTTATTTATTTATCGAAATAAATTAAATACAATTTTTCAAAATTTGCCAAATTTCAAAGTTTCAAATATTTGTATTTTAGAATTTTCAAGTGGTGTTTGAATTCTAGTTGGAAAAATTATATACTTTGAAGGATTAAATGTGAAAATTTGCATTTTATAAAATTAGGAGTCAAATTTTTTTCCGTTCTTTTAAAAACAAATTTTTAGAATTTTTTTTCGCACCTCATCTTGGGTTGGGTTCATGTCATGGAAAGCTGCATCCACGATAGGTTCATGTCGCTAGCGTGGATGCAGCTTTCCACGACATGAACCCAACCTAAGATGAGGTTCGAAAGAGAATTGAAAAAAAATTGTGTTAGAAATTGAAATGTCCCGTCACTTTTGTAAAATGGAGTTTTCAAAGCTTTCAAAATTGAAATTTGGCAAACTGTAACTTATAAGTTTAAGCGTTAGACTCTGATTTGTTATTTGAAGAATTTTTGAGTTTGTAACCCAAGCAAACCCAATTTCTTCAAGCTTAATTTTATTCTTCTACTTTTACCTCATCAACGTTAATTAATTTTAATGAGTTTTTCATTAAATAATTTAGAAAAAAAATTATGCTGTCCATTTATTTTACATGATTTTTCAAAATGTAATAAATTTTATCTTCAAACTTAAAAGGAATTTTTTTATAATTCAGTTATCAAAATTTAAGTTTCATTTTTGAACAGGATTAAACCTTTTAAACATAAAATACACAACGAAAACCTAACGTAGTCATAAATAATAATGTTGATTAGTAATTCACAAAACAAACTACGAACAAAGCACGTTTGCTGTAACACAATGGGGCTTTAGACCGGGCTTTAAATTATATTATTGCGAAACAATATGTAAGAAGGTTCTAAAGACTTAAAAAAATGTAAATTACATTAAAAAAATGAAACAAAATAAAAAAAATCGTTACAAACATTATTATAAAAGATATATGATTTTGTAAATTTTGCCAAATTAAAAATATTTCTGCAATAAATATTTAATATAAATTACATATCCATTCATAAATTTGACAACCGATATATCAAAAACAAATGTATGCACGAAACAACGAAACAGTTGCCATTTTTTCAGCGAGTTGAAATATTACAAAATTGTAGATAACGATTTTAAATAAATAAAATATTGTAAAATATTCAAAAATTATAAAATTTACTTACCATGACATGCACACGCACTAACATAAATGGCGACACACGTACAAATTCTTTTTAAAAAATTTTTTGAAACACCTTTTTCAGAACAAGAAATTTGAAGTTTTTTTTTTTTTTAAATTGCACCAATAGAAAAACACGTTTTCTTATCGATAAATTGTGGCTTTTTAATCATATAGTTTTGATATTAATAATCATGGTCACTGAATGCTGCAAAGTAGCATATGATGCCGTTTTGTGGAGTTGGTTGATTGCACCAAAATTTAGCAGGATGCGTTGTTGATTGTGCAGTTGAGGTTTCTACGTCTTCTTTGCTTTTTTCTGCTTTGCTAGCGACCTTTTCCAACCAAGACATATTTTGATCAGTTGCCATCAGGACGTCTTCGTAAACATCAGGCGACTGGGAAAAATTACACACAAATTTCAGGAAAATATATTTGAAAAATTAAAGATTTAAACATGCAAATAATATTTTATAATCATGTACTTTTGAATACGGAGAGGTTATTTAACTTACAAGTTATTCATAGACTAATTTTTAGAAAACTCACCAATATTTCACTCAACGGTCGCAAAGTCCCGGCAGGTGGAAGTTTGTTAAACGGCGCCTGTATGGTCTTATTTTGGAGCATCAGTAACATGAACCACATGTATTCGTTCCTCAGTTGAATTTCGGCTGGAGTTTCGTCCATCTGGTGCAATTTGTCGAGCCACACTCGAGCAACGGCGCGTTCTACAACATTTTATGTCAGTGACTACCTCGTGGATGATGATTAGTTTACCTTTTGCTGAAATCAATTGCACCAAAGCACGAGCAAGCATGCTGTTGTAAAAGAAGTTTTCGTCCAAAGCATCCACTGGACAACCACCCGTCGCCATTTTGACTGAAATTTAACCGCTTCTTTAAAATGAAAATTCTGAAAATAATGACATTGACAACTTGGTTACGTGAACGACGTTGGAATAATTCGTCCGGTCGTCATGGGTTTTCATACGGAATTGGGTCAATGTGTTGTGTAGAAAATGTGATGAAAGAAGAAGAAATGAAGACACAGTAAAATGTGAAACACAGAAAGAAACTTTTTTCCCATGATTTTCCATAATGTTTTGAGCACGAAGTTACACGAATAGAATTGCTCAATTTTAAAAAACTAAGGAACTGTCATGAAACTTGGAAAGAAAAAGAATTAATTAGAAAGAAGAATGAAATCTTTAAACAAATATAAATTTTGGAATGATTTATTTCCTTGACTTTGTCCAAATTTTTAAAATTATAACACAATAGACGTTCTTGTGATTTTAATGAGTCAGCACCAAATTCCATCTTTTAATTGCGAAAGTTGCACGCAAATATCCGAGCGATGACACAGATAATTTTAAACAATATTCAAAACGAGATAACGAAAAACAATTGCGTGGAATATTTTCTTTAGACAAATTATGATAATGCACAATTTATAAAAGTGCTTTGTTTGACTAGAACAATAGGTTGGTGTGTAAGCTGGTTTCGAAATCAATTCGAAGATGAAGAAAATAATCCAAATTCCAAATAGAACCATGAATGGAAAAAGTAACAACATCGAGATTGAACCTAAAAGTAAGTTTTTGCAATTTGCCAATCGGTTTTTCCAGAAGGAAATTTTTCTGATTCTCTTAAATGTAAAAGCTTTACTTGTTAAAGCTTTTATATGATTCTTGCAACTTTGTATATTTTGTCTTGCTTTGTATTTCGTGAACATTACGAGTTTAAGGAAGCCTTGAAAAGACTAAAATCATGATCTTGGCTTTAAATATTATTTTCACATGGTGTTAACACATTGCCTTGAAAATTATCTTTGCATTTTGTGAATTTATCAGACGATAAATTTTGACGTTACCTCTAATGCATGACGTCCCATAAATATCTAATATCTTCAACATTTGAAAAATTTGTAGATTTTGGCTTTATTTTTGAATTTTTGCAATTCAATTTTCTATCCTTATTTTTGCTTGCAAAGTGCTAACTATTTTTTGAAATTCATGGCGTCCTTCAAGGAAATAGGATTTTCTTTATAGCCTTTTGAATTGATTAAAGACATGTTTTTTTTTTCATAGTTTTGGTTGATGCCGATTTCGAAAGTGCAATCTCCGCAACCGGTTTTGGAAAGTTCAATGTGATTTTATTAATCCTGGCCATACCGAGCGGATGGTCTTCCATGTTGGATACAACGACGATGTCTTACATCTTACCAACAGCTCATTGTGACTTAGACATGTCTTTGGAGCAAAGAGGCTTTCTCAACGGAGTGACTTATATGGGTAAATTTATCACAAAATCAAAAAATAATTAACCATTCGCTCTGTCTAGGTATGGCGACGAGCGCGTTTTTATGGGGATTTTTGGCGGACACTTTGGGTCGAAAAAAATTACTCATCGCCGGGTACTTATCCGACGGATTTTTCGTCTTGCTCACGGGTATTTCGCAAAATTACCCGATGATTTTGTTTGCGAAATACATGACCGGCTTCATGTAAGTGTGCGACGTGTTATTGGACGTGGATTTGAATTTGAAATTTTAGAATAAATGGACCGTTTGCCGCATTAACTGCCGTCATATCGGAATTTCATTGTGCAAAATACAGAGCAAAAGTTATTATGCTGATGGGTATAATTTACAGTTGTGCCAACTTGTGCATACCGTGCTTAGCATGGCTTATTTTACCCATAAATATGGACGTTCAATTACTTAATGGATATATTCGTAAGTTTTTAAAAATAGTTCCATATTTGTACAAATTCTATGATCCTCTTCTGTCCTGAAATGAATATCTGTAAACTTTTTTTCTAGAATTGCATTCTTGGAACTTCTTCCTGTTGTTGTGTGCCGTTCCAAGTCTATTAAGTGGCGTAGCCCATATTTTCTTTCCGGAAAGTCCAAAATTTTTAATGACTGTTGGTAGAAATGATGAAGCACTTGAAGTCTTCAAGCGAGTTTATTCATTAAACACCGGGAAACCACCAGAAACATATCCAGTAAGTATTTGTATTCCTCGTTCCCATAACTAAGACCTGAGGGTCTATTTTTGAATTAAGCCACCAGCATCACACCGGTGACGTCACGCTAAAACTATACGAGTCATCAATGATGACTCATCATATAGTCTGACGTCATCATTGACGACGTCAGAACCACCGGTGTGTTACTGGTAACTTAACTCAAGAATAGACCGTTTGACATTAAACGATATATAAATAAATAAGCAAAAATGGCGGTTCTATGTTTACTTACAATAATTTTTGTTACAATTTTGATGTACTGAGTCCTCTGCTGTTTATTATAATCAGCCATCGATTCAATTTGCATGCAAATACTTAAACAAAAATTGCTGGATTGCTTCCTTTTCAAACTAAATTTCCATTCTTTCTGAAACTGAGAAATTCTCCCGAAAGTATCTGAGATTTTGGTCCTTTAGTTTGCCATCTATTTTTGTTAATTTTTTCATAAAATTTCATGTCTTACTTTCAGGTCAAGTCTCTGATAGACGAAATAAAACTGCAAATTGTTGGAAAACACGGTGGACACGTAACGGCGAACAGGACAAAAATCCAAGCCTTAAAAGAAGGCTGGCAACAAATAACTCCGTTGTTTTTTCCACCCCACTTGATGAAAGTGATTTTGGTTTGTACCATTCAACTGGGATTTATGATGGGGTAAATTTAAACTTACCAGCCAACCCCACAAACTAACTCTAATTTTTAGATTAAATTCTCTGAGATTGTGGTTACCGCAGATCTTCACCGCCATGAACGATTATCAAACAATCCATGCGAACGAAAGTGCAAGTTTATGCACAATGTTGGAGATTATATCTCCGACAGAAAATCAAACCTTCGGGGAATGCGTTGTCGTAAGTGAGCAAATTTGTATGCAATTTATTGTTAATTTTTGTTTTTAAGAATAACGTAAGTGACTTCGTTTACATCAATGCAATAATCGTAGCAATAACTGGAATTCTTGGATACTGTGTAGCCGGTTTATTAATAAATTCTTTGGGCAAGAAACCCGTTATAAGTAATGTTTTCGTCAACGTATAAGGCGTTTTTTAAAAGTTGTTTTTTTAGTTATATTGGGACTAATTGGTGGATGTTGCGGCATTGGAATTTATTTTGCACAAGATTCTGCAACGACAACTGCCCTTGCTTCCATAGTGGTTAGCTTCGGGGGAATTTGCTTGAACGTCGTTATAGCCGTTATTGTCGATTTATTTCCAACTAGTTTAAGGTAACATTTAAATAAAAACTGTATGAAATTCTCAGGAGAATTTTCCAGAGCATTGACGTTGTCGATAAGCATGATGATCGGAAGATGTGGCGCAATGATTGGAAATGTAATATTTCCATATTTGCTAAACGCAGGTTGTTTACCACCGTTCCTTTTGGTGGGTTGTGTTATCATCGCATGTACGATTTTGGCTGCTGCATTACCAAAAACCGATTTAAAACCTTTGAAATGAACCTTTCGACTGAACAATTTAAACTATTTATTATTACATTATAATTCCATAACTCCATTTCATTGTTATTTCGTAAGTCATTCAAATTGATTTTGTGATTTTTTCGTTTGTGATGTAACCATGACTTTAAGATGAAATCTCGAGTTTATCATCGTCTTCATTTTTGTCATTTCTATTGTAAATAAAGTACATTCGAATGTTTTGTTGTTTTTATTGCAACAGTTAATAGGTTTATTCGATTTGTCCATTTGCGTCACGACGCGAAATACTGCTATTTGACACAGCGTTTTGTATCTCGCAACTTTATTTTAGCGTCGAAACGCGGATGTTAGACGCAAAAAAGTGACATTTTGTGCGATTTGATAAAGCTTTCGGTTATTTCGTAATATATAACACAGTTAGTAGCATTGCTGCTAGGTTTTTCTTTTCTGTCAACTAGCCATAATAGACATTTTTAATTTACAAATGGAGTAGATTATCCATTACCATCGTCTGTAATAATTATTGAAAAAATTATTAAAGTTCGATTAATTCTAAACAAACACTTACCAAAATCTTCCATCTTTAACCCGCGTGCAATCTATTACAGTTGAAATAAATAATAATTAAAAAAAAAAAAAACAATTAAATGACAGATAATTGGCCACCCTCAGTGTTGCCAGTTGAAAAATATAAAAAAGTTGCCAGATCGCAACCATAAAAGTTGCCAGATTTTCAACAACAAAATTTTGGGGTAAAAATTTGTATTGAGGTTCGGTTCGCTCCGTAATTGAAATTGGTCAGTTTTTGGTTTGCTCCATAATAAACCACATTAGTGTGACGTCAAAAACGAGCACGAAATTTAAAGTGGAGTCATTCACATTTTGACCGTCTTAAAACTGACCCTTATGGTTCATATAAATAGGTGTCAAATTAAATAGGACAATATTAAATCTGCTGTTATGTATTTATTATAAACATATAAAGTACAAGATTGTTATATGAGCATTATTCAACTTCTAACTTTATATTTCACCATACGTCTCCGTTTAAAATTTTGTCAGTAATTGTTATAAACAAATTCAAAAAGCCATTGCATATTACATG
>JAFFZR010028165.1:0-14297 GCA_018397195.1 Lethrus apterus | reverse complement strand
CATGAAAATTAAGATAACAAAAGATCTCATGAGATTATGATGAGAAATTTGGATGAAAAAATTGGCAACAAAAAAATAATTACAGTTAATAATTACAGTTCTATAGCAAAGTGATTCGAAGCTCTAGGAAAAATAATAATGTCTGCGCCGAATTAAAAATTGTGCCGAAAATTCTGTGGCAAGAAGAAAATTAGTGGCGAATTCAAAATAGATTTGTCTATGGACTATTAATAGCAATTAATAGCAAAAATCCACATCTTAAAAATCGTTAATTTCTTTAATTTGTTTTACCTTGAACAATTTATTTGAAATTTGTTTACTATTTACAATTTTAAAAATTTATTATTTATCATTTGGGGCGCCACATAATGACATTACACCAAATACGTCCGTCGCAATTACCATTTAATTAATTCGATGAATATTTATTTCATTCAATCGATTGCGACGTAAATTCTTCTACGATGATGCGATACGTTCGAATTGATCAACAGATATTATTAACGACCGTCTGTTGAATGCCGATTGCGTTATTATTGAATTTTTTGTGTCGTAATCTATATGGTAGAATGTCATAAAGCTAATGAAACGTACTTTTTTACATCCACACATACATAGATAAAGCATCTTACCAAAGTTCACCGTGTCTAAGTTACCTGCGTGTTCATACCTGCGATGAAAATTAATATTAATTCAAACATAGAATTCTCACAAAGATTTTTTTTATATTTGATTTGTTCAAACTTTTGCGATTCAAAACGCGTCGTCCAAGCAACTTGATAATATATATTCATACGATGGAAGTAAAAAACGAATAATGAATCTTACGGACAATATTGAAAATGTGATAAATTTGTCGGCACAATGTGCGACGTCGGGACACCTTCTGTTATCACTTTAACTTTTGCACTCTTTAACACTTTAGAGAATCATCAAACTGGAAACTTTGAAATCGATATATATCACCAACTTATTACGACCAAAAGTCAGAAATTTTCTGTATGTATTACGAAGACATTGCAGACTTATTGCTTTCGTATCCTACGAGTAAATTTGTTGATTTCAAGTTTTTGTTCAAAGTAATTTCACATTATTGTCGTTTAAAGAAATATATTTGGTTGTTTGATGCTTTTGCAAATTATTTGCAATCTTTATTTTTATTTACAGATAGTGGTTGATGTCAAGCTAACGCAAGGTTCAGCATTTGTACAAATATGGACAATAAAGAACTTTCGCTTTTGTAGGAACTAACAATTGCAATTTACTTTAAATTTTAAACTTAGATATTTTACATTGAAAACAGGAACTAAATTCACACTTTTAATATTAAACAAGAAACTGTTTAACCAATTTGTTTACGCTAGTAACACGTTTGTATTTTCAGTTCGATGTAATAAAACTTAAAGCTGTTTTGTAGCCAAGGACGAAACTATTAGCATATTGACATGTTCGAGTAAATCGTGTTCCTTTTGCACAAAGAAATCCAGATATCATTAGGTTTGTGCACACCCTAGAGCACGAAGACTAACGAACAATTGGTAATAAAATAATTTTAATAAGAAACAGCTAAATATAAATTATGTGAAGTGTCTGAATTTTAATTGGGTAACAAACGTAACACTAACGACACTCGCATGCAAACTTTCGATAAGGAAAATTCACGTTGCATATAATTAGCTGAGTGTCTGTAATATCATATTTCAGATTCATTGTCTTGTAGAAATGTTTCACATTTAATCACGTATTGTACAGACGAAGTTAGACGAAAGTGTCAAATTTTTATATCATTAGATAAAAAAGGTACAGTTCTTCATTTTGATATTATTTATTTTCATAAGTAGACAATCACAAATAATGTTATTAGCTGCATGTGATAAATAACACGCTAAAACATCACGAAGTTCTGTCATTTACAATTGCAGCATGTGTAGAATACATATTATTAATACCGTCAATCAGGTTTCCATTTTTGGTTTCGTTATGTTAATTTACAACATTAAAATATTCTTACTTTCTTTGCGCGTACTATTTGAATAAAAATTCTTTAAGGCAGCTTCTGTAACTTAATCGAGTACACGACTATTTTTATTTTTAAACAGACACGTTATATAATATATTCATGCATTTATTTAGTTGTATTTTTAGATATGATTCGTTTGACCAAAGTTTGTCATTCCATTGTAAATTTGCGGTTTACTCGCGCTACGTACATACGTCATTCTCCTTCTCTATTGCGGAAAAAATATTTTTGGTCAGGTTTTGGTTACAAGCATCCGCTGAGGCTTTCGGTTTTTAGATAATCATCGTATATTTTAAATTAGTTCAACAATAAAATTTGACATGGAACATGAAATGTAACATAAATATAAAATGTACTTCTAATAAGTTAAAACAAGTTTTACAAAAGAAAAAACAAAAAGCAAACAAAATTATATCATTTAAAATGTAAATTAAACAATTTGCAACAATAAACGGATTATGTTAATGTAAAGTAAGTCATAAAAAATAATGAATTAAAACAGGTTTTTTGTTTTTACGTAATGTAATTAACACATTTGGCGTTGATTAATTTAATTTTTTCATTAATTATTTATGTTTGTCGTTCTTATATAAAAATAATGCTGTATGAATTATTTCCTATTCTAAGAATAATCATTCAGTCACATTAATAGTGATGTTTGAAAGAGAAATATGTAGGGCACAATGAATTAAAAAAAGTAAGCATACAGATGAGCAGCATTTGAGGAAACATCGTCACAGGAAATATATGAATCCTCCATACGAAATGCATAAAGTTGGAGAGAAGCTAAAGATATTTTGGAAAATAAAATCATGGGAGATGATTTAAAAAGAGAAATGAACTCGAAATTTTAATACTAGATTTGTAAACATATACATGGTGGGATTAAAGTATGGAATATTAGAAAAAACGAACTCCGGTTTTTTAAAAACCGCTGAAACAGGTCGATTGTATTTTTTAAAAATACACATTAATGCAAATAAATCATAAGGTTGCACTAAAAAAATTCCGAAAAAAATCGAGCTGAACATTTAATGTTGATAATATGCCTCATTATTATTATTATTATTATCATGGTTGTAAGATAAAAAGGAAGAGTACGAAATTTACGTACCGTTCATGGTCTGAATTATTTGTTATCTAGGATATCAACATTAAATATTACATAATAAATGATTTGGTTTGCTTCGACTCTCAGATATTTCGATTATTTCAATTTGCTGTATATCAATTTTAATAAAAATTCCGAAATTAATGATCACTCGCTATCTAACTATGTCGATGTTATTTTTAATTCGAGTGGCCTCATTAACATTTCTTACAATGATATAAATCAATAAGAAACCATATGGCTTTACGTCTATCGGTTAGCCGACTTCATCTTATACAATAAGTAATAACAAACGCCACTGTGCATGTCTTGACATTTACGCGTACAAGCTCCTAGCTGTCACTGGAAAATATTAATGGTCAATTTCAACTATGTCATTTCGTATAAAATCGCACTCAAAAATTCCATACACGGTATCATTTATAATGCAAATTAATCATTATTTTCTCCGAAGTTTGAAAAAGGGAAAATAATCACAAATTAACTTCTAGTAGAAATCTTACAGAATTAATTAAAAATATAAAAAGTAGTACTCCCGTTTGAAATAAATATCTATTTATATATTACAAAAATAGTAATATATAAAACTAATAAAAATTTAGATTAATACAGACTGGGATGATAACAATAACAACACTTGTGTGCATATTCCTATTACTTGCCGTTAATGAATAATTTTTAAATAAACATCATCAAATAAACATTATGCAACATCTATTATGCAAAAGTACCATTCTTTTATAAATAGAATATGCATCTATTTACAATAATTATCACTTTTGTCACTTAATTAAATATAAATCTCGTGCTTGGAACATGTCATTGACAAACAAGGAGTGGTGCAGTAACTTGAGAATAGGTGCGAGTAATTCCAAGAACTACGTTGTTTTTTAAACAATTAATGTTTGTGTGTTTGGAACAGTTATGAAATCATAATTATAATTAATAATAATTTTATTATTATTGTATTTTTTAAATATAAAAAAATCGTAAAACTTCGGATTTTAATTAAATATTTATATCGATTAAGAGAAATACTTCGGTATGTTAAATTCCAGTAATCGTTCAACCAGACAATACATAACAACAATCTATGTTGTGAAGACAACAACCATGCAGTAGTGAGACCTTCCTGCTACAAGATATGAATGGTGGCGCTCCTGTAACTTCAGCTTAACTCCTCATCATAAATCGAGTAGGAGCAGATCTTAGCCAACTAGATCACCAGAAGAAAATCTCTCTTCCTCTGTAAATTAATTTTTTTATTTTTACCATCCCAATAGAAAATGGAAAAGAAAGCCGCTTCGTGCGACTTTGCATATTTATTATAAATTTTAGAAATTACGCATTTCAGATAGTTTGTTTTAGTTTCTTCGCCTATCAATCAATATTGAAATCATGCGTGTAAAAATGTATTTGATTATTTTTGCTAAAGGTTAACGTTCGTCACAGTTTATAATACCGACTTCGTTTATATTACTGAAAAATCGATTACATCATCATTGAATCACCCAGCAGATTTTTTCTGGATCTTTCATCTCGCGCATGAAATTACAAAGTTTGTTTATGTCTGTGAGTAAGTTAAAATAAACAATTTGATTTTAAATGCAATCATTTTTTAAGCTATTTGTACCAAAATTTTAAAAAAATTTACAGAAAATTGTATTCTTAAACCGATTAAATAAATATGAAAGCGACATTTACGGTTTATTTATTCATTTATATTAAAATTCTGCGAAATTATAAAAGCGACTTTACTTAGTATATTTGTTAGCATCTCTCAAGTTTAAGTGGTTTATGGACCTGAATCACGTATATATTTACAGTAAAATGCGATGAACTATACACGTGTGTGTAATTTGCAGTCTTGAAATAAAAAGGCAATTTCCATAATTTGAAAGTTAAACAGAAAGTTTAAAGCTCAAGCAGAATTAAAATATAAAAATATACACAATTAAAAAATTTTGAGTAATAAAATGTTGTCCTACCATTTTCATTTTCAAACGACTTACCTACCATTTTGAAAATGTGTTTGGACCGTTTTGTGGCAATTTTCATGTTTACAGTTTGAGTTTTCGTGCAAAAAAATTGATAAATACAAAATAAATATAAAATATAAAGATTTCATGTTTCATTTTTTAGAATTTGAGCTTAAACTTTTAAACACTAACATGTTCTTTGTGTCTAAGTTCTTTCTTATTTTCATTTACAAAATAAAAAACCAATAAAATAAAATAAAAATTATGTGTAATTTTCTATTGTCGTCATTTATTATTTTGATTTAAAATATGTGTCATCAATTTAAATAATGATTTGTGGTTAATTTTATTTTGGAGTTGGGTTGGAGCTATTTTGTTGGTTCAGTTGTTTTGAATTAATTATTGTTATGTTGAGTTTAGTTTTAATAGTATTTAGTTTTAGTGACAAAGAATTTTAATTTACAAGGTTAAAAAATATTTTCATTGTGCGTGTTTCTTCTGATTTTTTATTTATTTTTTTTTAAGAAAATTAGGTAAAAAATAATAAATTATTTGAATACAAAATTTCTCTAACTGATTTAAATCTTACTTCATTCAAATTTTTAGGTGTTTGGAAAGAGTTAGGTTGGGTTAGAAATTTTTCGCTTTAATTATTTCGTGCTACGTTGAGTTGATTAGATTTCCTGTAATTACGACTATCTTAGATTTAACAAAATCAATTTTAACATTTTATTGTCAATTTTGTTTTGTGTTTTCTGCAAAAATAAAAAAAATGTACCTATGTTTTTAACATAAATGATGCGGAATAATTCCACTACAGAAATGGCGAACAGCGTGTAAAAGTCAAATGTTATCTTTAAATAAATTTATAAATATATTTAATTGTGAAGCACATAATAATTAGAAAATTGGAAGTAACATTGGCGACAAAGTAACAGCAGTAAACACACAAAACGACTGTTAAGTCATCGAAATGACGGATCATTAATAGTTATCGTAAAATTCATTATGATTTATACGCACGTGTAGTTTATAAATTGCAAATCATAAAAGAAAATTGTGGTTTCCCTCGCCATAAATTTCATATAAACGAACAGAATTTAATTTCCATGTAATTGCGTGTATTGGCCTATAACAAAGGACCTTAGTATCTATGTATACATTGCATAGATTCTACACAAAGAGAAAATTGCAAACACGCATAATTACTGTGTATAAAATGGTGGACGCGAAGAACTAAGTCAATTTAAAAAATGACCATAGCTTATTCATGGTCGTTTTAAAATACATATTTCTTTGTAAATCTTCTTTGTTGTCCTCACGCATTGCAGATGAGGAGGGCCATTTCTTATCGGACTTCGTGGAATGGCCGGTAAGTAACTTTTGCATTTCGACGAAGATAACACATAGTTTTATCATTGACATTTCCGCTTTTGCATCTCAAATTGCGCGAATCCTAAATTATCGCTCGCGGGTGTTGAGGATTTATGCTCGTTGCAGGAACCAGTATAACAACTCTCGGCGTATCGGTCCGAAAGTACTGCCAGTTTGCAATATGTTAAATGCAAGTTTAAAAAATTGTAGACGCATAATTTACATACTGATATGTGATTCATCGTGTACGAGGTGGGGCAAATAGCAAGTCCACCTCGTTCAAAAGTTTTATCGGGGGCATCGAGACAGAAATTTATTTCGCGCAATATGCATCCCAAGATTAAATAAGTCTACATTTTGTATATGAGATAATATAGAATTAACGTAAATGGGATGATGCAATGGCCACGTAAAACAAAAAAGTGCAGAATTGCTTGCAACGATTGTGTGGAATTGTCGAGGAAGTTGAAACTATTTGCACCCTACGCAGAAAATCATTTTACAGTGGAAAGGTTAATGTGAAATTATAAATCTCAGAATTAATCGGTAAAGGCAAAATCCAGTTTTAAAATGCAATCAACATTAAAACCTATTTGTTAAAACTTATTTTTTGTAGTTTCAGTGTTATCATCTATTTCAGATTCTCCACATCACTTTATTTTCTGTAACTGCAAGTTAGTAAGATTGAATGCCATTAAAGAGGGGAAGGGGGGTTAAAATTATTTCGAAAAACAAATTTCTTCAGATTGTTTTGTTAATTCGATCGTTATTTTCTGTTGACAAATTATTATTAAAGAAAATCCTGTTTAAGACATGGTAACAAACTACCATGTCTTAAACAGAACTTTCTCATACTTACAAAATTTCACGGAAGTAAAACATAGTGTGTGTTTTTAATATTAGATATATTACGTGATCGAATGAGAAATTCTAAGCAAATTTATTTTCTTTGATTATAATTCATAAGATCAAATTTCACATTTTTGATTTATCTGTACGTACTTTACGAATGCAATATTTCGGGACATACATTTCTCGATTTGATATTCTGCGAGCATATACATCAGTACTTACATAATCTCCCGCACATATAAACTACCAAGCAAGCCGATCTAGCAATTGTTATGTGGATTTTATCGTCATCTAAATGTAGATTTACTGGTCTGCTTACATATGTCCATATAAAGTAAAGTTATTCTCGACTCGTTCTCTTCTGGGTCAACGTCGAATCATATTTATTTAAATGCATGTACGAATGGGCACAAATTATCCACTCCTCTTTAATTTCACGCAGCAATCCACGATTTATTCTTACCTGAAAATAGAAAAGAAAATATTACTAAATCTTTTTTACTAAATTTTATAAAATATTGTAAATATTAAAATATGAATAGCATAATTGTTACTGTGTTTAAACAAAACTAACTCATCTTTGTTAATTTATTTTAATTATTATGTGTACGAAAAACAAACACGTAATTTCCTCTTTTTCATTGTTCAATAAAAATGATATAATTAATGAAAACACTTAAAGTAAGTAATAAAAAAAGTGATATTTTATCATAACGTAAGTTTTATCAGCTTCGTTAAACATTTGATACTTTTTCGGCTACACTTTAAACCGATATTTGTTTAACCTAATTAATAAAAAAGTATCACATGTGAGCAGGAGTTGTTCACTCAAAGATTATTGCGTAAAACCTTATTGAACTATTTCGATATTTATGGGTCTTTGATGGAAAAACCGACCGTAAAGTTAGTCTATAAATTATAATTCTTGCAGACCTGATACATTTAATAAGAGATCATTAGATACAGGATGAAATTCCATAGGAAAATGTCACGTTTCTTTACCTAAAATAAAACCATAAACGGTCATTTTATACATAGCGTGTCACACTGTCACTAATGAATGTATTATTAGATTAAGTAATTGTGCAAATACAACAGTAATGCAATTTACAATGTTCGATTTATTTATTCGTAATCGTATATTTAACATTGTTACGTTAAAATATGATATTAAACGGGCACGTTGATATGTTTATTTTCTATAAATTACAAACATCAGTTGTTGTTGAAGCAATCAATTCCATTTTATTGTTCAAAACACCAAGTCAATTTTTCCATCATAAATAAATTTAGAAAACTTCAAATGAAAACAAGAACGAAAGTGATACATTTAGTCATTTTTTAAGTAATATCATTCATTCCTGTAATTTTGTATTCCACCAAGGAACAGTTATGTCCTCCTTAAACCTTAAGTTGCGTGAGTCCATGACAGGTAAGAAAATTGTGGAAAATTAACTTTAGAAATCAGTGTTTTGAAGGAATGGTCCACCTTCACGAAGTTTTTTTATAAGTTTTAGACCATAAAATATGCTTTTCGAGTTCTTTCCTTTCTCGTTGTTCCATAACAACCTTTTGTTAGTCCTGTTGGTTACCTTATTCATGCAGTATTCCCTCAGAAAAATTTGAAGATTCATTTTCTGCGGATATGCTCGGAATTTGTTTGTTGTTTTCTTCGCCTTTTTCTCTTTCGATCAGAATATGTATTCTTGAGTTAAGTCACTAGCAACACACCGGTGGTTTCTGATGTCATCATATACTTTTAGCATAGGGTGACGTCAGAAACCACCAGTGTGTTGCTGGTGACTTAACTCAAATAGACCCTCAGGAGTAGTTTTTTCCTATATTTATTCTATATTTTCGCCCTGTATATAACTTGTTGTTTCTCTTGCCATGCCAAGTCCATTTTTCTTATTTCTTCACTTCCCTTTGCACTTTCTCGTTATCAGTTTTAATTGTCATAATTTTATATTCTTATGTATTCCTTTTTACTTCTTCAAGTTTAAATAGATTTAAGGAAGATAGAGTTATACGCAAAAATATTATATGCAGGTATTGATTATTGATCCAAGTACATTCGTAATACTTCTCCAAACTTCAGAACGACAGGTTGTCTTTAGGTTGGAATGCTTATGTGTAGGTGTTGATGTCACTCCTATTACAAAAGACTTCTAATATGATTAAAATAACTACCATTTACTTTCAGTCCTCACGAGCAAAAGGAAGCAAAGAGAAGAAGAAGAAGAAAATAAATTATTTTCTTTCAATTTATTTGAGAAAAACCAATTGACAATAAATAACACAGTCGCCAATCAATTTATGCGATTACCGACCGGCCTTGTATGAAGTCACTTGCACAGTTTGTTCAGCGCGGCTGGATAGTCTGGTAAATTTGGAATACAGTTATTGTATTTATTACTACTTTTTTTAAATCTACCACAACAGAAACTTGATCGAATTTTTAAATATTTCTGCTTTATTTTTAGACATGCAAGTCAAAATTCCCCGAGAATCAGGACTATTTTAAGAACCGGCTCATAATCTAAATACTCAATCACATCCATAAATAATACAACCCGTATGTTTAACGAATATAAACGAACGTATTATAAACTTCAGAAGTTTGCCGAATTGCATTTTTACTGTCAGCATTTGACTCCCAATCTGACCTCCAGACTAGATGTGTGCTTTTCTAATATTTTTTTTCAATCTCACAAACAATCTTGACAAGCATTCAACTAAGCAGACTGAAAAATGTGTACTGGAATCATTATGTCGTCTTTGATGCAAATAACATATGGAGGCAAACGAGATTGCATAAATACATTATGTGCGTTGTGAACGCGTGGGAGTCTGTAACATGCAATGAAGAGTTGCTGCCAGGGATGTAGGAATTTTCGTCCAACTGGTTTCTTTGCTAAGTTCAACGCTTGCAGCCAGGCTTTGTTCGAACTTGCGTATTTATTTTGTATAAATATTTTGAATGTTTAAATTCACTTTCATCTTGGATTTTATGCATCTTGCAAGTTTAGAATCGTAAAAACTGACGTAAATTTAGAATGTTTCACCAAAATAATTCCTTAATTAATTATAAAATTTCATTTTCACGTAATAAATTGTTTTTCGCCACTTCTTTAATTTTCAATAATATTTTCTCTTGCCTCATAGTTATTTACGAACGATTACTGTCATCCATAAAACGAAAAAAAGGTGCATGTATTGACCTAATGATGACGTCGCTGTACAAACACTGTTTCATGACGCTTCGATTGTTAAATGTTTAGAAGTTACAAGGCAAACCGATAATATAATTATCGTATTGCATTGCAGATGCACAATTATCTCATATAAACTGGCGGTTGTTTACACTATTATCATTCCTAATAACTGAAATAGTAAAAATTGCATCGAAATCTTTTTTTAATGTGCTCGTTTATCTCCCCATTTATCAAGACTTTTTACATAATTATTAAATTTTACAACATTGATTATGTGTATGAAAATTATAAAATCTGAAACAAATGTTCATGTAGATACCGAAACAATAAGAAATAAATAAAGAAATTAATAATACCAATGGGGATTTCGCCCCATTGCGTGCAATAAGTTTTTTTTAAGCATATCTAGGAAAGTCTGGAAAAAATGTTCGTCGCCATTGAATTTAATGATTCCTCATTCGATGGGAATTTCAGGCATTTACACCTCGTCATGCAACATGATAATAGATAACTATGAACAAGAAGTTTCTTCTCTCGTTTATTTTTAATTCTTTTATTGCTTCATTAATGACAAAGTGAAAACAGCAAGGGGCTTAGGTATCCATTTCTTACAACATTTCTTTTATTTTTATACATAGATTTTACTTCTGCTATTGTTTGGTTTTCTATTCCCCTTTTTGCTAATGATTTCTAGTCTTCTCTTCACACTCTGACAAAAGCTTTTTCCAGTTCAGTGAAACAACTTGTATATCCCTGATCTTATTTATTAATTTCTCGTTAAACGTACGAATTGTATCATATTAAAAATTTAAACTTAATTTAATTCTATTAATTTAAAATTGCACGAAATAATCCACTTGAACACGTGTACGTGTACCATCAATCATTATTATGGGTGCACAAATTGCAATCCTAAAAAACCATACTAGTTTCAAGCTTCACAAAAACAAGTTTGAATGACTAAAATGGATTAAAAATTAACAAATAAAAAAATATGAACTTTTCGAATTTGAATATTTTGTAAAGAAAACTACAAAATTAGGGAGCAAGATGTGATGCTTGTGGTACACATGATGTGAGCAACAGAACATCAAACTGATATCTGTAATAATAGAACTTTTACTTACAGACAACTCTATAATTTCCATGCTATTAAGATCTATAAATACATTTTTTAATTATCAGTTTCGTAATTTATCTCAATTAAAATAATCTTTAAATATAACGCACAATTAAAGACGCATTCGATTTTTACTTTAAATATGTTTTGCGATGATAATTTTATTGCGAAGGCTTCAAGTCTTGCGTAATTAGTTTTAATCGAGGCGCTTATATGGTAGTCAACTTGATATCTTTCTTCAAGTTTTATATTAGCAATTTACGACCACGTTTAGTTTAAATTAAGCGATGTGCCCACGTAATCCACTTTTGTAAGAATTTTTGTTAAGTGCTTAAAAAATATCACCTGCGCTCGTTCGCTGTCCTAAGCGACTTCGCAACGTTTATTTTTATGTAACTACAACTTTGTGTTTTAAATGAGTTTTTTGTTGCGATCAAATCGACGCGTCTTACCGATTTCGTGGAAAGAAAATAAATCATAGTTTATAAAAGTAACGGTTGTCAACGGAACTAATTATCTAACAAAGTCCGTCTTCACTTCGGTCCCTTTGCTAACGCAATAACTTTAATATAACTTCGCCGCTGTGGTCGAGCATTGTTGCTTGAAACACGACATTTGATTCAATAAGTTTTACGAAAAGTTTTACCTTCTAAATTATAAAAGCTTCCGAAATATAAAAATCGAACAATTATTGGTCCGCAACATAAAATGGATATTACATATACTGAGGGTATGTGCACAAATTGTGGATATATTTTATAGATTCGTCAAGATCCCTAGATGGCAATCTTTTACATTTTCGATTTTTTTCCAATATCGAATTCTTAGCACCAGAATTTTCATAAATTCCTGTCTAATATTTTGAACTATACATAAAAATAGGCAAATGTTTTAAGAGACTTAGGTCCGTAAATCAACTATTTCAACGAAACAGGGCTTTCGGAAAATCTGTATGCTTATACAGTTCGATCTACATAATATTACTTGTTACTGGAAAACTACCTAACAAGCTGTGTTTCTTCACAGCTAGTGTATAATAATTCATGGCATAATAAATCTGCTATAAAACTGTAAATTTTGGGTATACGACAGTGCTGACCCTTCATCAATATAAATTTATTGAAATCGTCAATATAATACATTCTCTATATATTAAAACAATCTATCCACTCTAATAATGCGCTGTATTTTCGTATAACAGTTGCAGACGGTAACTGCATTCATCGAACAAAGTCTATCATTATCTTTTCTACTAGAGAGGGATTTGAATATCGAGTCTATTTGCGGAGCTGGTCGACTAGTCTTGATCTTCATTGTTCTTGGAGAGAATGTGGGAAGAATGTACCAGTAGACTTATGGCAACGACCTTTTTACCTTCAGAGTCGCGACCATTGTCGAGTGATGTAACTTTTAAGACTTACGCATAGGTCTTTTTAATATTCTGGAAACGATACGCACGGTTGGCTGTGGTTTTAAGCAGAAACAATCGCGATTTTATAATTGCCACAAATATAGAAGAAATGTTTATACCTTCCCGTAAAATGATATATTCGTGTGTATTAAAACTCGCAGGTAAATAATACGATGAAATATTATTAGTTGTAAAAGCTTCAGATTGATATCGCATTTGATATACGTTGCTTCGTAATCAATCAAGTGGACTCGAAGATAAATAAACACTGGTCGGTAAGTACTTTGGATAAATAAAATATAAACCGAAAAGTGTTTAAATAAACAAACGTGAAATATCTATCCATTTTCGTTAAAAGTTTATTGACTTTTGGCGTTTGTGAATCATATATTTGATACTTCATTATTATTGTGTTGTACATTTTATTGGACAGTTTTATAAATAAAGTTGCATTGTCTAGATCAGGGGTGGCCAAACTCATTATATATATGATCGACAGTTTTTTTTTTAAATGTGTCGCGATCACCTACTAAGACATATGAGTTGTATGGGGCTGGGTTCGCTCCGTAGTTGAAATTCAAAAAAGTACAATTTTTAAAATTTTTGGGTAAAAATTCGAGTACGACGGTTGCATGGGTTGAGTTCGTTCCGTAATTGAAATTCAACAGGTACCAAAAATCGCTTCAAGATCTACCGGTCGATCGCGATCGACTTGTGGCCATTGCTGGTCTAGATTATAAATTTATCTTGATTGATGTTAAAAATATACCGGGTGATCCAAAATTACCGCCCCAATTTTAGAGTGGTGATACAGGACATCACACTGAGTAAACAAAGTGTAAACAAAATTTTTCTACAAGCCTTTGTTCGGGAGATAAAGCATTTTAAATTTAAATTTTTTAAGCTAAAGTTTATCGCATTCAGACCATGGAATTTTTATGCAGGTGATAGAAGATGAAGATTTTGTGTTGCAGATGGTTTTCAGACAATGAGAATTAAAAAAAGAGTCTTTAAACGCTTAAAAAATGTAAATTAATTTCTTAAAATTCTACAATAAAAATATCTGGCAACATCGGGAGGCAACAATGAAAACGTTACCAGGTCAACACGGGATATTTTTAAAAATTGATGGTTTGACATTATTAAAAATTGAAACTGTCAGATTTTCAATCAACTACGACAGCGAATTCTGGCTGCAGCGCAAACAATATCTCT
>JAFFZR010028164.1:0-14300 GCA_018397195.1 Lethrus apterus | reverse complement strand
TAAATTTTCCTCTCATCTCTGTGCTGTAGTAATATATACCGTAAAATATTATCGAATGCAACGGGTCACGTACCTGCTTCTCAAATACGGTCAGCATGATGCGAGGAAGACATTTGTCGTTATTTTCGACGTGCGTTTCGGTTTTATTGGTACGACATTTACTCTGTCAATGATAGTACACTGTGATCTGTCCATCAACAGGCTGTTTCACTGGCAGGGAATTCCTCAATAACTTGTAAACAGTGACAGATAGAAAAAAAGTTTCTACAAATAAGTTGTAGTATTATGATTGGTCTATATTTTAAAATTATTGGTATATATACAGGGTGTTTCTAGCCCTAAATTCTTTAGTTTCCGAGATATTTTTGATTTTATGAAAATTATGTCACTTACAATTGCTTGAAAAAAGCGGTTGTATTTTAATTACCTTTTAGAATAAGTAAACGAAATTTTGAAATATCTTAGTACAGACCTACTTACACCTTCAGATGTGTTTACAGTTGTATTTTAATATACTGGGTGTTCGTTCCTAAAGCGCAAATTCAGTCAACTTGAATTGGGCATATCTCCATTTTTTTAAATACAACACCTGTATATATTTTGTATATATTTGGCTCATTCAATTTCTATTAATAAGTGCTTTAATTTTTATTAAGCATATCCTATGTCTTTCTCTTCTACTTTTCAAGTTATTATGGTTTTTATTAAGTTTTGTTTATTCCGGTCCTAATTAAATTCTTAGCAGGCGATGATTTTAAAAATGGATGTCGGAAAACGGAAAGACACATATTTAATATTAGAAATAACAAAAAAATATATAAATAAACCAACTATAAACGAATATAAGTAAATAAATATTGAACAAACAATAACAACAACAGTGTTGAATAACAGATTAGAAAACGAACTAAAACACCAGATTTTCGATATAATTGTCTATACCACAGTTACAAAACACCCTGTATAAATATCAATATTTTTAAATTATAGACCAATCATAATCCTACAACTATTTATAAATTTTTTTTTTGTATCTGTCACTGTTTACAAGTTGTTTCAAGTTAGAAAAATGCTTTCCATTTCATTTATCAGGTATAATAAAAGTTCGTTCCAATCAAGTGATTTATTTATATTCGTTATGTCGGAAAACGTATTTAATCAGTGATATATAAAGTTGTTTAGACAGTAAATCGCATCGTATTAAAATTTTAAAAAGACATATTTGCGAAACGTCAATTAAATTTATTATGTAGACACAATATTTTATTTTAATAGTCATTTGTTAATGGCCTACTGATCCAAATATTTACAGATGGCACTCACATAATATTTATTTGTTTATTCTTTTTGAAGTTTGGCTGGCGTTTAACAGCAACATATAGAAAGCGGCGTCTTTTATTTATTGAGAAATCGTACAACGAAACCTATACAATACAATACACTACCTATACAATACATGGAGTTGGCCAAAAATTTAATCTATGCTATATTTCAAGGCTTAAAAAATTACTAAATTTGCCCTTTATCTAAGTGCTTAGAAGAATAATCTCGCCAACGTTTATCATCAAGATTACAATCGCAAAGTCAGCAAGATGAATTCTCGCTTTGCGTATGTGTTGGACGGACCGTTTTAAAATTAGTTCAAATTAGCACGTTAAATATAGTAGTATGGTGGTTGCATCGAACTGAGCGGAGACAAATCTTTTGCTAATTAAAAATATCGCGCTTAATAATAGAACCGTTCTATTTTAAGTTTCTTTCATAACACGTATTGCGACGCATGATTTTAATTTAAAAGACATCATCGGAATTATAATTTCGATGGTTTGATTAAACGGTCATTTATTTTATGGATAATTTTTCCATCAAAATAATTTTGTTACACAGGGATAAATGGGCTATAGCACAGGGGCGCCAGCCTTTTGGGGCGGCAATTGTTCTTATAGGTTATTTGAATTTTGTATTTTCTTTTGTACTCTTTTTACTACTTTTTATCGTTTGAATTTCAATTGCGGAACGAACCCAACCATTAATTGTAAATTTTTAAAAACTGACCTTAATAACTTGATAATTTGAATTACGAAGCAACCCATGGCAACCAAGCTACCATAGCAACACAAAACCATAAATTATAAATTTTAAAATTTAATTACGGAGCGAACCTAACCCTTTTAAAAACTGACCTTTTGAATTTCATTAATTTCAATTACGGGCGAATCTAACCCATCCCAATCCAACTATAAATATCAAAAATTGACTTTTTGAATTTCAATTTATCGAGCGAAACCAACCCATAAAACAACCTTTTTCCATCCATAATTGTTCACCTTATTTATTGATAATTCAAACGGATGGATGGAAAAAGTTGGGTTGGGTTCGCTCCGTAAATTGAAATTCACAAAAACAGTTTTAAAAATTTTTCAGTTTTAAAAATAAAATAAAGTCTGAAACTTTTGTAAACTTCACTGGTCACCACGCTTCCTCCTCCCGTATATTTTCTTATGAAGAGGAACGCATTATTGTTAGTAGTCCACGGGCGCCAAATATCTTAGGACGGCCCTGCCTTTAGGGTTCAAATCTTTTGCGATGCGTCAATGTACGTTTACACGTTCGAATTTGTTTTCAAGTAATTTTAACTTTATTTTGATTGAAAACGGCAGAAACGCGTCATTACAAACGTGCTTTACATTATATGGTATTAAGATTCATTTTGACCCACAATGCGCCGGTAAATAAATCTTAATTTTATGACATCTACTCACGCGAACGTATAATTTTATTGTGTTATTGTGTTTCGACAGAAAACGTACATACTAAAATTTCTACTGTGCAATAGTTTGATTAGTACGACGCGACTTTTCAGAATTGCAACGTTTAATTGATGTCTTTTCGCAAATACGTGTTTTTCAAATTTTTAAACAACCTTATATATCACTGATTAGATATGTTTTCTAATATAAAGAATATAAATAAATCACTTGATTCGTACGAAATTTTATTATACTGCGTAATTGAAATGGAAAACATTTTTTTTTTATGGAGGTTATACTAATTTCGATATTTTAAACAAAGTGACCCTTTGGGCAAAAATTTCATAAATCAATAAATTTTATTGATTTATTTCGCTCTGATATGGCGTAGGAAAAGGATACAAAATACATCAAGTTTAAGGGAATTCAGTGGCGTAGCGAGGGGGGGGCAAGGGGGGGGGCAAGGGGGGCATCATACCCCGGGCGCTACTCACAAAGGGGCGCCAAATGGTCCGTCTTCTTTTCTCAATTACATTTTTTGTCTCAAATTTAAAGCCTAGCTTGAGCCTATGACTTTATTTATTTTACTTTATTTATTTATTAATTTGCGAGTATATTTTACATACAATATTATATGGTTTTCGAATGGGGGGGGGGCGCGCGCTAAAAAGGTATTGTGCCCCGGCCGCGAGTTAAGCTCGCTACGCCACTGAGGGAATTAACTCTTCATTGATTTTGGTGGAAGTATGAGATAGAAGTTAGGCTAGAGAAGAAAAAAGACCAAAAAAATTACAACATGAAAGACCTATTGGAACGGAACAGATAAAACCAACAAGAATTCAACGTTGAAGAAAAATGAGAAAAAATGGAAAAACCATAAAGACAGCAACAAAAAATAATGCAACTTTGTGTAAAAAAATATAGATAAATAATGGCTAGACAAAAATTGCAAGAAAGAAAAAAGAAAAGAAAATATGATAGAAACAGGAAAAAAAGGATGTGGAAAGCACTAACAGGGAAAGAAGGCAAAGAAGCTATGAAGACAATATAAATCAGATCAAAGAAATGGACAACAAATATAAGATATAAAGTTTTTTTTTATAAAGATATCTATGCTATAAAGAAGGAAATTTGCTAGTGAAAGATTTGGAAATCTTAGAACTATGGGCTTTACCTTAAAGAAATAATAAATGAAGGAGAAGAAGAAATTCAGCTTTAAGAAACTACAACAAATCCCCAGGGCAGAATGACAGAAGGCAGATGAGATTTCAGATCAGTCAACATAAGCCATTATATGCAGCTGAAAATATACGATAGAAAGAAAGAAACAAATGGAGAAAAACTTGAATTCTGAGTAGTAGATAGTTTTACGTATCTAGATCTAAGTGCTTTGATAGACGACAAATGCAACGAAGGAAATGAAGTTACTTATAATAATTTCAGGAAAAAATGAAACGTAGACCTACAATTAATAAAATGCTCATACTGTATTTTCTAATTAAATTAAAAAAAAAAAAATTAATAAAATTTACTGAAATTTATTTGCATATTTATTTCATTTTATTTGTTCATTTTTCTTCTTTACATTCTCCTTCAGTTTGATCGACGTACACTTTTCACACTTTGTCATTTTAATTTGTATATTTCGTTGTTGTTAATTTTTCATTTAGATTATTATTAGATTTGTTGTTTTTTATGTCTTTATCTGACTGTCTCCCATATTTTCTTTTCGTGTTCTTACTTTCTCTTATTATTAGTTTTATTGTATTTAGAGTATTTTTATATTAAATTAAATAAATTAACAAAAGAATAAAATATAACAACACAAATAAAAATTTAACCCAACAAGATATTAATTTCTGCAAACAACAAGCAAATTTCGAAGAAAAAAATTTTAAAATAATATATTCCGCAGACCTTTTCACACTTTGTCATTTTAATTTGTATATTTCGTTGTTGTTAATTTTTTGTTTAAATTATTATTAGTTTTGTTGTTTTTTATGTCTTTATCTGACTGTCTCCCATATTTTATTTTCGTGTTCTTACTTTCACTTATTCTTAGTTTTATTGTGTTTAGAGTATTTTTATATTAAATTAAATAAATTAATAAAAGAATAAAATATAACAAAACGAATAAAAATGTAACACAACAAGATATTAATTTCTGCAAACAACAAGCAAATTTCGAAGAAAAAAAATTAAAAAATAGTCAGCAGACAAATACATTAAATGGAGGATTCAAAAATTTTAAAAATTAATTAAAAAATAAAATAGGAAAAATAATAACAAATAAATAAATTACCATATGAAGAAAAAAACACAATAAGATATGTAGTAGCAAATAAAATCGAAAAAATACACAAACACTACAACAATATAAATAAACAAGCAATATTAAAAAAAAACATTTAAAAAAATAAAAACAAATGATGTAAATAAAAGAATAAAAAATGCTTCTGATTAGAATGAATGTATGATGATATTAAAATCATGTCTTCTGCCCTCGTTCATTCTTTCATACCCCATAATTAGGATTGAGAATGGTTTTCAAACTAAAAGTGAATACATAATTTTTAATGAAACAAGGAAAAGGGTACAAGAAAACTTATGAAAAGCTCGAAATATTGGAAAAATGGATCGATAATTGAAATATAACAAGAATTATAAGGAGAGTAGTGTAGAGCAGGGGTTCTTAAACTTATGTAGTCCGAGGACCCCCTCTTGAACAACATTTTTTTGCGGACCCCATTTTACGTCGTTCTTGAAACTTAATTTCTGACTCAATAATCTCATAGACACTACTAATTTTTAAAAATATATAAAAGTCGTAAAAATTATATAAAAATCACACAACATAATAATAATAGGTTCCTGTTTTATTTATTGCCTTAAAAATATATTTTTTATTGCTCTGCGCTTCTTGACTTTTCATCGTCTTCTTGAACTGTTTGCAACCATTTTATATAATTTCGCGGACCACAGTTTAAGAACCTATGGTGTAGAGAACGTGAGTGCAGGAGAGCGAATCTTTTTCTTGTTACTAAAAGCTGATGAGGTAACAGGGATGCAAATAAAAAAAGAACCTTTATTATGACATTTACATTCAATTACAGACATTCTTCTATTTCCACTTCTACTTCACTTCCTCTCTTCCTCCGCCGTAAACGTTAAACAGTATTCTATTTTTTATTGAAATTTTTTAACGATTGACTTATTAAAAAATTATTAATAGAAACCACGTAATATTTGATGAAATGAAAATACTTTTTTTCTCAAAACTAAAACATTTATTCTCTTGTGAAAATACTTCAGATAAATTTCAAACGTTGACGTAACTTATCATTCATCGTCCCTTCTTCACCTTAACCTTAATGCTGAAATATTCGAAAATAAATGCGTGGGTTTCGCATCCAAAATTAACATTAACCTTATTTTATTTCGATCAGTCTGACCGGTTGAAAATCAAGAATTCGAGCAAAGGAAACAAATTGGATGACTCTCAATTTAATTTGTTTAAAATATTTTTGAACGTTGATTAAATTATTTGTAATAATTATAAATGAAAATTACAAATAATGAAAATGATAATAATTTCAAATTAAATGACGAATTTTTGATTCGTAACTTGGAAAATGTTAAATCAAGATGTATAGAATTCAAAGAGTGATGGCTTCAGTGCCATTAAGGTAATTTGTGTAACGATGTGACCAAATTGTAATAAATGACCATTATTTCATATGAAAAATGGAAATTGTTATTTCATGCATTGATGACTCTGATGACATGTTAGGCCTTTAGTTCTTATTTCCAATAATTAAACAATAATTTGATCAACAAGCATTATTATTATTATTATTATTATTGCAATTCGTTTGTTGTCAACTAATAGAATAAACAAAAAATAAACAATATTTAGTACGCTCCGACAATTTTTCCAAAATTTTCCACATTCTCCATTTTCTAAAATAATTTTTTACAATAATAATACCTATACTTTTTTGTATACAATGCCAAATTTTTAATGATTATTTGACCAACGTGATAAAAATATATTTGAAATTTTAATGTATTTACACAACACGATAAGTGGTTGTTAAACACTTTTCATCTTCAAACAATTGTAAACCTATGTTATATCCGTTTATTATTTCTAGTCATTAATACACACCACGTGGCTGCGAATGTTGTAACTTTACGTATACTTTTATTTTTTTGTACCATTTATCAAATTTTTAAATTCATTTATCGCAAAGATCTCGTTGAGTTTCTTGTTGGTCACTTAAATGAACTGTCGATGACCACAGAAATTTTTACGAATCGCTGAAAATTGTATAAACAATAGTTATTCATTTCGATTTCTCGATTAATTCAAAGATAACAAATTTTATTTTGCGTAAATAATCTGTAAAAATAAATAAATGACAAAGGGGATTTTTATAAATTTTCCAAGTTTATTTCACATAAATTCCAACATTCCATCAAGTGTTTACCCTTCAACCTCAACAATTCTTGACACTTGCATTGCTTTTTGTCAAAATTATTACATACATCCGCAACTGAAACCGCGTGCGTAAGCACAAACCCGATTTTAAATGAATTTATTTATAGTTTAGGTTTTCGTGTCCAAGAATTAATAGAACAAGTGATATTTTGAATCTTAATACCGTTTGGCAGATGTTTTTTAAACACGCGACGAAACTGGGTCATCCATTATTTAACGTTATTTAATATCGTTTAAATTGGGCGTTTTTGATTTATTTTATGAAGTCTTGGAATTTAAAATGTTTTAAGGTGTAATAAATTTATGAGAAATATTAATATTTTTATTGATACTTTTAGTTAAAAAAGTGTTATGTACTTGACAGATGTTATAATAAATCCTTTTATTTAAAACAACTGACGTGACGTGACGAACTTGATTCTAAAAAAAAAAACAAAACTATGAAGCTTTGAAGATATTCATAAACGCCTTTATTATATGAACTTAATTGATCATAGGACTCAATGATTTCGGATCTATATTTTAAATATTTTTTAACAAAAACTTAAAAAAAAAATTAGATATAGGAACATTTATAGGATGGAATGGTAAAAGAACGAAAAACATTTGTGGATTTTAAATTGCTCAAAAAATCGGAAGGAATAATTAAGACATAAAATGCAGAAAATTCAGACAATTTAGTACAGAATAAAAAAGTACAGGACCTAAATGGATAAATTTAGATGATAATACGAATTTTGAGCGATGAATTTCCTTTTAGTTACAAGGGACTTGATCAATTCTCACAAGTTCAACGTCGAAGGGTTGAAAAATTAAAGAAAATATTCAAATTTCTTCCTTTCAAAAATACAATTTTTTGTAATAAAATGACTTTTTCATAACAAAAAATTGAAAAGTCAAAAACCCAAAAAATTCATTTTGAAAATATCTATTTTTGAGGACAAAAATATTAGAAAATGTTGAGTAATGAAACCAATAATTGAGTCTTCAAAATTATATTTTTTTCGATCAATGAGTCATAAAGGATTTTTTCTTGGATTGTTTGAGACCAGAAAAATTACAAAATGGTGTGGGTTGGTAAACTGAAGTGTTCATTAAATGACAATTTTTTTTTAATTTTCTGACACGTAATTCTAAAATTATGGACTAAGGGTTATTGATAGAAATATAATCAGTCATGCATTATTAACAGAAATCGAAGATGAAGAGAAAAAAAGAAATATATAAAATGATTTGCTTAGGAAAGAATACGAAAATATCGAAATATCTTCATTTTCAAAACTATAGTTTAGGATATTTTGAAGAATAATATTTCTAAAGTGGAAACTGTTAGATTTTGAAATTTATATTTCAATATATTTTATAAGAAATTACCAAACTTTTAAAATGCAAATGCAAAATAATTCAGAAAATATAAATAGTATATATAAATAGTACACTCGAAAATGATAAAAAAGATAATTGGATTGATAAAGAAAATATTCAAATTTCTTCATTTTAAAAATACAGTTTTTTTGTAATAATTAAAAATAGTATTTTTAAAATGAAGAAAAATAACAAATTGGGAAAAGTCGAAAATACAAATATCTTCATTTTAAAGATTACAACTTTTGGTGACAAAAACATTAGAAAATGTTGAAGTTCTTCATTTTGAAGATGACTTTTTTTATCAAAGTCATAAAGGATTTTTCTTCGATTGCACAACAACACAAAAATTAGGAAATGGTTGGGTTGGGTTGAAAAAACAAAAATTTTTGGCAATTTTCTTTCGATATTAATAAATTGAAATGGAAACATAACTCCAAAAATTATGGACCAAGGATTAATATTATAGACAAAAATATGATATAATTTTTTTTTTTAATGTAAATCCTACCTATGTATGATACCAGTTATTCAGAAAGACTAAAGAAAAGGCGAATGAAAGAAAAAATAATAAAATATTGAAAACCGATATTTCTTCGGACGTACAAATTAAAATTTGAAAATGGAAATAATTCAAAAATATATTACATGCTCTATTGGACGGAAGTCGACGTTAAATAAATAATAACAATAAATAATAATAATAGTAACTAATAATAATAATAACTAATAATAATAAATAATAATAATAAATAATAATAATAATAAATTAGCAAAACGAACCAGTAAGAATTTTTATTTTTGAATCATTTATAAATAAGATTTGACAATACGCAATTAGTTGCTAAAAAGTCAGATTTTGAATTACTTACACAACATTTAACAACTTTAAGAAATATGGTGTATTAAAGATTTGAATTCAGAAACAAAGAATGATAAATTTGTCTACATCTTAAACTCTTAAATAATAAAGATAAAGATATGAGAGATTAAATATTAATTATTTAGTAGAATTTTTTTTTTTTTTATATTTATCTATAGGTACAAAAAATACAGCGCTCGGCTTTCGCCTTCGAATTGTGAGATGTTCATAATGGTCATTTTTAAAATTTTGCAGGCAGGACTTAATTCTCCGCGTGTACATATAAATAAAGACCAAAATCAAACAATAACTATACAAAGCATTTTTTTTTTAACTATTCACATTTAATTCGAGGAACCCTTCCGTGTTTTAAACAATTTTATATATTTAAAAAATAAATATTACATAACATTAACCCAGACCCTGATAAATATTTTTCGGTACAAGTCATCTTTATGAGACTGGGAGATTAACCTTATCTAGCACTTCACATTTTTGCACATGTTCAATTATTAGTTCAGCGTATGTTTGTCATCATTTCGTTTAAAGAAATCTGTGTGTGTGCATCTTTTCTTCGGAGTTCGACGTTTCAAAATGAAGAAAAAGTTAAAAATTCAAGACACTCCAAAACTCGACAAGCGAAAAACAGACAAGTTAAATCCGTAAGTAGTTTTTTGATATAATCTATGATCAGTAATACAGGTTAAGTTTTATTATTTAAATTACATTGAAGTCGAATTTAATCGACTAAGCTTTTTTTTATAAAAAGTGTTTGTATATTTTTTGTTTATATTCGGCGCCTCGATATAATTGTTTAAATTATTTTGACCTTCACATGGACGTCAATTCGCGGAAATTCCATCAATTTATATTATTATTTATTGATTTATCTTTCTTTTTTTTATATTTTGATGGCAAAGGATTCGATTTTCTCGCCGAGCTCAAACGCCTTGATCCGCTTCGCTTCCATTCCTTTGTTTAAATCAGACATGCAAAAGCACGTAGAGAATTCCTCGATCCATTTTTTTGTTCACTTTTTGTGTTTGCCATACATTATTGTTATTTTCGTCTTGCCTTTTCTTCTTTATCGTCTCACTTCATTCACTTTCCTTTTCACTAATTTGTATTCTGTTTATTCTCTTAGTAACAAATCTTTATTTATATAAATTATTTTCTTCCTTAAATCAAGTTGATCTCTTTCTCTTCTTTTTTGTATTTCTTCAACTTTTCCAACATTAATTTCGCCTTTTCTTCAATTCAAATGTTTGAATTCTAAAACAACCTCATTCTGGAGAATATTTTCACTGTTTGTCATCTCTTTTATTATTAATCGATTTTTTCTCCTGTTGTTTTTTCCTATTTTTAATTTTTCTTGCTACTCTCTTTTAAATTGTTTATTTTTACTCAAATTCCCAATTGGTGCGTCAACAGCCTTCTTACTATTTTACGTTTATTGTAATTTTCTTTTTTTATGGCTCTTAGTAAAATTTCTCAGTTGCATTGTTCTATTTCCCAACTTGTATCCTGCCTTCCTTTTTTCGTTCACATCTTTAACTTCGTGCTTAAATTGTTTGAAGACAATCTGAACATTTAGTAATTTATCATGGACAAGATTCAGCTTAGAATTTAAAAACTATTTATGTTTATAAAAATGTTTAATGGCTATTTGATAATAAAACTATCTGTATAACTAAATAGTGGATTTCTCTGGAGCAATAAATTTCCCTTCAAAAAAATATGTTGATTTCCAGAAAATTTTGCACAACATTTTGGGATAATTTTGTATTGTTTAAGTATATAAAAAAAAAACGCAGTGTTGGGAGAAATTTAAAATGTTAAAGAATTTGTAGAAAGTGAAAAAATGATTATCCACAGAAAGAGATTTTAGAAAATAATAAACGAATAGTTTTTTTGAGATTATTACTGACCAAATGGAATTGGAGAAAAAATAAAATTGGAAGAAACTTTGAAATACAGAATATAAATGTTATGCCTATATAGATCATCGTCCTTTACTCCACCTCATACGTTTTCGTTGCTAAACCCAACGGTTGCACAATAAATAAAAGCTTCCTGCAAATTTCAAAAGTACATAAACAAGATTATTTTTCTTAGAATAACAGTTTCTTGAAATTAGATATGAACATATTTGAATTAAAGATTTTGAAACGTATTTTCTAATTTTAATACCGATCGTCAAGGCAAAATGATTGATAAAAATGTTTTAATGTATTTTCCTATCAAAGATCAGTTTGTGATTTTCATTATAACAATTTGAAAATGTTTTACACATCTTAGGTTAAACCAAAAATCGAATATCTAAATTTATCGATAAGATAGCATAGCTTATCATTGACTACAAATGTGAAAAACAAAGTAAGAATGTTTACGATCATGAACAAAGGTTTTTCCTCTCTTGCATTCTGTCTTCCCAGTTCTCGAACTTGGCTCAAGGGAAAATCAAGGGGATAAGTAATTGCACTTAAGAGGAAAATAAAATACAATTACTTCACTGAACCATGAAAAAAATTCAAAATCAACAAATTCAAATATTAAAGGACTTCTCAAGGTTTAAAATGTCGAAAATCGAAATTGGGATAATACACTTTTTCTTCATTTAAACTGCACTGAAATCAAATTTCAGTGTCCATCCTAAAGCGACAATTTGTCAAACGCTCTTTTATTAAAATTTCATTGTTTTAGGGTATTTGTAGGAAATGAAGAAACGAATAAAACGGAAGAAAAGAAAGAAAAAGAAGAATTAAAAAGTGTGTCGTACTTTTCTTTGGTAAGTGTAAACCGTACACTTAAACATATTTTAAATTTGCTTTAGTTCGTTTTTCGCGAAAACGGCGGTTCATATTCATATTAAAATCTTTATTCCTGCATTGCTACGTTCACCAAATGTCATTACTAATCGTTTATGTACAATTGGAAAAATTCATCGATAATTTAAAACGAAACCATTTTGCAGGTTTAAGTGTTCAAATTATTGAATTTTCTGGAATAATTTCTTAAAATAAGAAATCTGTACAGTCCAATTTAATACCAATTACACGATTTTCTTTTAGTACCGTTACGCGACGAGTTTAGACAAATTAATGTTATCCGTTGCAATAGTATTGTCACTTATCGGTGGAGCGGGTACTCCGGTGATGATGATATTCTTCGGTGATATCACGGGCCAAATTATAACCTCTGCCGTGCAACTCAACGACGAATCTTTACCCGACTCAGACAGACAACACGCAGGGGACGTATTAATGAAAGCAGTTTCAAATTTCGTCTTATACAGTGGCATCTTAGCGGCTTGTACGTTCGTCCTTGTTTACATATCTACGGTATTTTTCTCTTTGTCTTGTGTGAGACAGGTGAATGCGACGTTTAACAATTTTGTTCGAAAAATAACTGCGTCTTTTAGATTTCACGGATAAGGTCGTTATTCATGGAAAAGGTTTTAAATCAGGATATTAAATGGTATGATGTTAATCAAACTGGAGATTTTGCGAGCCGAATAACTGAGTATTTTTTTTTCTTCATATTTTGTTATCGAGTCGTTATATTTTGTGTTTGTAGAGATTTGAGTAAAATTGAAGAAGGGATTGGGGATAAAATGGCGGCGTTTACGTTTTTTATATCTACGTTTATCACGGGTTTGGTGATAGCTTTGGTCTGGGGTTGGAAATTGGCCTTGATTTGTTTAATATATTTACCAGTGAGTAGCATATCTATGGGATTAGTCACATGGGTAAGTATTAATTAAGTTCAAACAACTTTAAGCGTATCTGATGAGGATAAGTGATGAGAGAAAGAGTAGTTTGGTTGGAAAGAATGACTGGTTTCTATAACTGTACAGTCTGTTCATGGGAACATCGTGCAACAGCTTCTTATAATTAATTATAGCAGGCAACTTAGGCCAACTTAATAATATAAAAATATACAGGGTGTTTTAAAAAATTTTAAATTTGCAACGCGATGTTCTTTTGTTTTATAATTTATTGCGCGAAATGCGCATTGCAAGATACTTAAACTTTGTCTACTTAACCAAGTTTGTATCTCTTTAAATAAAAAAGTTAGCTATTGCAGAATAATTCATGACCATCCAAAGTGCAAGAAATTCTTGTTTTTATTTTTTAACTTTATTAGCGATCCTAGAGAAAAAATGTCTTATAATTAATTATAGCAGGCAACCAGAGTAGCTTAAAAATACAGAAATATACAGGGTGTTCAATTTAAAAAAGTAATCGTTATGCTTGTATCTTAGCAACGCGATCTTCTTTTGTTTTATAATTTATTGCGCAAAATGCACATTGCAAGGTACTTAAACTTTGTCCATTTAACCAAGCTTGTATCGCTTTAAATAAAAAAGTTAGCTATTGCAGAATAATTCGTGGACATACAAATTGCAAGAAATTCTTGTTTTTGTTTTTTAACTCCTTAGCTAGCGATCCTAGAGAAAAATTGTCTCATAATTAATTATAGCAGGCAACCAGAGCAACTTAAAAATACAGAAATATACAGGATGTTCAATTTAAAAAAGTAATCGTTATGCTTGTATCTTAGCAACGCGATGTTCTTTTGTTTTATAATTTATTGCGCGAAATGCGCATTGCAAGGTACTTAAATTTTGTTCATTTAATCAAGTTTGTATCTCTTTAAATAAAAAAGTTCCCGTGATCAGACTATATATTTTTCTTTGCATCATTTCATCCACGCGATAATCTTCCCAAATCCTCGAAATGTATCTTTGTAATCTCGTCATTTGTCCAGTGTTTATTTCGTTTTTCTTCATTTCTGCAGTTGAGCCAAGAAGCTTCCAACT
>JAFFZR010028163.1:0-14300 GCA_018397195.1 Lethrus apterus | reverse complement strand
AATAAGATTTTCATTTCAAAAAAATAATTTGTTTTTTCTTCAAAATTTTCTTCATAAAATTGTCTCAACGTCATGTTAAGTTATGGAAACTTTAACTTAACTTTTTTTGTTCTTAACACAGATTTTCCTTTTTTGTTTCGAAAAATTGAAGAAAATTTTAAAAAATTAAAGGTCATGTTAGTGGCCATGTTTTGTCATAATTTCTTCTATCTATTTTGCCCATTTTTCAAGTTTGTGTAAGATTTTTTTGCGTGGAAAATTAATCTGTGACGTAAGTTTTCTTCAAAACGTTCCCTTTAATTTTTTGTCTTTTGGCAAAAGAAATGAAAAATTAATTGTTAAATTATAACCGAGAATAAAATTAATAAAATTAAACACGAAGACAATAGAAGAAGAAACACGCTTTCTTCTCGTATTTTAAATTTTTTCAGAAAAATTTGATTTTCATTTCAAAAAAATAATTTGTTTTTTCTTCAAAATTTTCTTCATAAAATTGTCTCAACGTCATGTTAAGTTATGGAAACTTTAACTTAACTTTTTTTTGTTCTTAACACAGATTTTTCTTTTTTGTTNCGCAAAATTGAAGAAAATTTTAAAAAATTAAAGGTCATGTTAGTGGCCATGTTTTGTCATAATTTCTTCTTTCTATTTTGCCCATTTTTCAAGTTTGTGTAAGATTTTTTTGCGTGGAAAATTAATCTGTGACGTAAGTTTTCTTCAAAACATTCCCTTTAATTTTTTGTCTTTTGGCAAAAGAAATGAAAAATTAATTGTTAAATTATAACCGAGAATAAAATTAATAAAATTAAACATGAAGACAATAGAAAAAGAAACACGCTTTCTTCTCGTATTTTAAATTTTTTCAGAAAAATTTGATTTTCATTTCAAAAAAATAATTTGATGTGATTCTTAACACAGATTTTTCTTTTTTGTTAGGCAAAATTGAAGAAAATTTTAAAAAATTAAAGGTCATGTTAGTAGTCATGTTTTGTCATAATTTCTTCTTTCTATTTTGCCCATTTTTTAAGTTTGTGTAAGATTTTTTTGCGTGGAAAATTAATCTGTGACGTAATTTTCCAGTTTTCTTCAAAACGTTGCCTTTAATTTTCTGTATTTTTGCAAAAGAAATGAAAAATAATTGTTAAATCGAAAATAAAATTAATAAATTTAAACATGAAGACAAAAGAAGAAGAAAACCGTTTCCACTTGCATTTAAATTTTTTTTTAAACTTTCTCTAAGATTTTCTTCAGTTTTTAATTTCCATCGTTCCCTTTCCACTTGCATTTAAATTTTTTTTTTTTAACTTTCTGTAAGATTTTCTTCGGTTTTTAATTCATTTTATTACTAGACTAAAAAATTGTCCAAAATATGGAAAATAGTTTCCCTGAAATCATATTCTTGCTTCCAGTCAAAATTTAAGAAAACTTCTAAATTACAAAAACATTTTGAAAACACTCAACGCTCAAATTCGATGGAAATTATTAAAACTATCTTTATAAAGCCCTATTTTTCCGTGATGCTTTTGTTTTTCTTGCGGATTTTTTCGAAAATGGCAAACGCGATTTTCTAATGTTCATGTTAAATTTTTTTAAATCTTCTTCGAGACTTCAACTTTCCACAAGAGAATCCGTTGAGAATTTTTGATTCAACAAATGTTGACTGAGAAGGACTGGATTTCGATTAAAAATTTTTGTTCATGTTCTTTTTTTTAATCTATGACTATTTTTGACAGATTTTCTCATTAAATGGAACAAATCGAGGTAATTGTTAGCCACGTTGTTCCATAAAAGTCACATTTATAACAAATGAGTCGTCTAAAAGCCGCTGTATATTTTATCAATTAATATCGTCATCATTACTAATTGACACAAACAAATTTTCCATTGAATTAATTATTTTAATCGTGTAACTCGTTTCGTATGTAATAAATTTGCATAAAAAACTCGTTAGTTACGCAAAGTATATAATATTTTTTTAAATTAAAGAAAAGAAAACTGCAAATTGCTTGGAAACCAAAAATACAATGTAGAATAAGAAGAAGAAACTGGAACGGTTATTAATAAAAGAAGGTAATGGCGAATTACAGAAAAACATTTGTAAAGTAACATTTAATATTTTTTTAATTAAAAAAATTATCTATTTCAGTAGAATTGATTTGAAATCAAAATGCAGGAATCTGTAATCTTAGGCGAATCGGAAGCAAAGAAAAGAAAGATAATATGCGAGAAAAATTCGTCGAGAAATTGTATTCTCAGAAAAGATTCTTTCTCATAATCTATATATTTTGAATAAAAAAATCTAGAATCGATCAAATTCAAATTTTTCCAGAAAGTTTTCACATTTCTTTCGTTAATTTCCCACGTTTTCTTTTCAAACTTCTTCCGAACTTCACTTCGTTCGTTCATTCGTATTTTTTTCACGTTTTCATTTTTAACGCATCAGAAACCTTGTTGGGTCATGAGACGTTGACGAATCGCCTTGTAATTTAAAAAATTACGATTATTTTATTCAAGGGTACAGTGTTTTATAAAATGGAAACTCGTCTCATTGACTCTAAGAATACATCACGTGCTTCAAGTACGTCGTGGTTATTGAAAGAAAAAATATTTCTATTGTGAATTACGAAAGTTAATTTAATGAATGGGTAAACCTTTCTTCACACAACAATGAAGGTAGTTACGTTATAAAGTGATTTACACCAAATTCCTGATATTACGTAACCGTATGACTTGTATGTAATTCATTAAATTTATTTTAAAATTGCCTACTTATTTTCAAGAATTTTTTTGTTCTTTTGGTAAAACTCAATATTTCTTCTTTCATTAAAATTTAAGCACTATTTTTGATTTTTTCTTCTCACAATTTATGAAAATTTGGAAGAAAAGATTGAAGAAAAATTAAATATAAAATTGAGAAAATGTCACGACAAAAACGAAAAAAGCATCGAAGAATATTGAAGAAAAATAAAAAAGAACGAAGTCGATAAACTAAATAAAAACGTAAAAGAATTTAAATATTTTGTGAATTCAATGATTATTTTGTTAAATTGATAAAAATGACACTTTCGAAAATTTAAACAGAAGAACCGTCGTTTATGCGGATTTGCGTTTGGGTCAAGATCAGCTATCGCCTATTAAAATTATTATCTTTTTGAAGGAGAGGAAACAAAAAAATTGACAGTAAACAATATAGATATCGACGAAAGAAGAAAGTGGAAAAGTACGAAAATCTGCTTTATAGAATGTTATGAATTTATTATTATTAATATTTTCAAATTTTATACGACAATTTAGAAGAACATGAAGTATAAAATACAAAAACAAAAAGTGAACGCTTTAGAAGAACTAAATAAAATATTGAAAAAATACGAAGAAATGGGTTTATGAAGTTAATTGTGAAGAAATTATTTTTTGAGAGGAAAACATTATTATTAAAGTGTGTAAAATGAGTAAAAATATCGGCGGTGAAGAAACATGATGAAAATTACTCACCGATAGGTGACGCCGTGCATTCGCTTTTAATTACAACTGCCGAACCTGGTACTGACGATAGCCGTACTGACGACGGGTAATAACCCAGAAACCAACGTTGGTCTGCGCATGTGAGCGACTAATGCAAGCTCGAGTGACAAATGAAGAAAGTTGTTTATAAATAAATAAATACGACGTTAGAAATTCTTCAAATTGATCCGTGAGGATGTAATGAAGAAAATTAGATAAATGCAACAAGTGTTACAAAAAATAAAAGGGAAAATTTTTTCAAGAATACGAAAAGGCATTTAAGTTACTAAATATAATGAACTATGACAGCATACTTATTGTGGGTTACTTTGGGTTTTAACTAAAAGTTAACTTAAAGGTTCCATAACTTAACGTGGGGTTGAGACAACTTTATAAAGTTTTGAAGAAAAATTATTTTTTGAAATGAAAATTAAATTTTTCTGAAAAAATTTAATGCAATTGGAAAGGGTTTTCTTCAACTTTTGTCTTCATGTTTATATTTATTAATTTTATTCTCGGTTATAATTTAATTTTTTTTTCGTTCCTTTTGCAAAAATACAAAAAATTAAAAGGAACGTTTTGAAGAAAACTTGAAAATTACAGATTAATTTTCCACGCAAAAAATCTTACACAAACTTGAAAAATGGGCAAAAGAAGAAATTATGATATAACATGGCCAATTACACTACCTTTAATTTTTTTTAATTTTGTGAAACAAAAACAGAAAAATCTGTCTTAAAAACACAAAAATTTAAGTTAAAGTTTCCATAACTTAAACACGACGTCGAGACAATTTTATAAAGAAGTTTTGAAGAAAAAGCAAATTATTTTTTGAAATGAAAATTTTTCTGAAGAAGTTTAAAATACAAGAAGAAAGGGTGTTTCTTCTTCTTTTGTCTTCGTGTTTAAATTTATTAATTTTATTCTCGGTTATAATTTAACAATTGATTTTTCATTCTTTTGCAAAATACAAAAAATTAAAGGGAACGTTTGGAAGAAAACTTGAAAAGTACGTCACAGATTTCTACGCAAAAAAACTTACAAAAAGGTGAAAGATGGACAAAATAGAAAGAAGAAAGTGTAACAAATATGGACCAACTAACCTTTAATTTTTTTCAAAAATCTTGAAATAAAAAAAAACTGTGTTAACAACTTTTTTGTGTTTATGTGTTTATTTTTTACTCGCATCATAAAAACAATTTCCATGCTTTTTCTTCAAAATAAATTCGAGAATTTCTTCAGTTTTTATTTGGAATTCGCTCTGCATTTTAATAAAAATGATTTACAGAATTTGTACGTATTTCTACCATTAGTAGTAGTAAACGTATGACATCGTAACGCAAAACGGATATTACGATAATTAACAAGAAATTGACCTTCAGTTCGAAGGAAGTCCTGTCATAAAAAATAAAAATGAAAAATCCGACGACTTTATATTCATTCATTTATAAGAAAATTTACGTAGTTTCGTTCATGTATATTCATTAAGTATGAATGAAGCTTTAATGCCTGATTCATACTTTCAGCTCAGACACGGATAATTTCCAAGATTTTGCTTGTATTTTTAGGTACAGGTGTTTATAATATTCTTTGATGCACAAATAGAAATTTATATACATATAAATACATGGAAAAAAATGCACGTCTTTAATTGTGAGTCTGAGCAGATGGTATAAATCAATCTGTATTTTTCGTCATCAAAGTCCATTGTTAGTCACACAATTGAACTTATCGCCAAACTACGTATACAAGCACATACTCGTGCATTCTTAGATATAACTCGCTCGCTTAGATGCATTAAGGAATGTAATTTTAATAATTTCAGACAATTAAGATAATGGAAAATAATCTCCGTCCGTAGACTGTGCATAACTCGTCCTATCTCAAAGAAATATCATTTACATACAAAAATAATAAAAATAACTTTAACAATTAAATCAATTTACAAACATGACAATGTAAAACCAAGTTAAAGAAAATTGTGCGTAAGCAAAAAAAACAAAGAAATTATACTTGTTAGATGATAATTAATTTTTTTGATTTTAATTTATTATGCTTGAGCCGCTGATTGGTGCAGCTTTAAATTGCAACTCGAAAAGATTAAATTTATCAGTTCCTCTAAGAAATGAAGAAAAACTAGTTAATGAAGCTGCATGGAATAATGCTTAACACCCCTACCATCACCACAAGATGGGAAAAAGGGTTTACAAGGATCTGATCAGAATAGTGGAGGATTTATATAGGGAACCCCAAAAATTTAATATAAATTAGAATGACAGTATTTTCAGGTTAAAGTTGGATTCTTGATCGGCATTTTATTTTTCTTTTTTTTTAAGTTTAAAAATTTTAGCCCATCGACCCTTTCCCTATAAAAAAATAATTTTTTGCACCATTTTGTTTGTACTTTTAAATAGATTTTATTTCGCACGATCCAAAAACAAAACACAATCAACTTGTGATTAAATGAAAGAAACTCGCCGTTACAAAATCGAATGTTTTATAATTTTTCGAGCGTTATGTGTCGCTTGTGTAAAACGCTCCGGGCTATTTCTTCAGTTACATGCCCTTGACGATGGCGATTAATATCTAACGAGAAACGCTATCCCATTGACATTATTTCATAAATTATGTAAATTTGAACGAACTAGAAAACAATTCCAAACGAATAAAGCAAACGTTTACTTCGTAAAAGGTACTTGGTACGTACTGTTAGATATTTGCAAGAAGTTGAAAATAACCCAATTTAGGTATTTTATGCAATTGTGCAATAACACAAAAAAGTTATACATAAAAATAAATAAAAATTATACAAAATGACATTAACAAAACACATCACAAAATTTAATTCAAACGCGTAATTTATACAATAAGTTTGGCAGACTTAATTAAGAGAAATATTCAAATTTTGTAATTGGCATAAACGAGTCTTGTCTGTCTGTACTAGAATCTATTGGTAGAACAACAAAGATTTTAAATTTGTAACTTTCAAAAAATGTGTATACTTTTAGTGAATGTTTATGTCCTTTTAATAGCATAACTATTGTTTAATGTGTTTGTTGTTAATTTTATTTATTTGTTATAAAATGGAAAACAAATCGAAAATTATTAAACTTACATTTGCATAGATTTCCCTTTATCTTCTTCATAATTAGACAAACCATTTTTTTTATTTGGAAAAATTTCTTGGAAATTCGAAAATTTCCAAAATCAACAGACTCGTCACTTTAAAGCGGTTCACCGTTCACTTCGGTCAATAAAGGCATACTGACGATATTCTTGGACGCAATCAAATGTAATGCATATGATTTGAGCTTTGATTGTTATAGTTTACATTTTCACGCTTTGTTTACCGTACAAAATTCATTGTGCGACGCATGATAAGCGTGTACTTTCCGCATGGTAACTACCGGTCGCGTTTCGAAATTTTTAATTGCACGTTGCGAAAATCGGACGGTTTGGTCGCGACCGTGGTGGAAATGTATGAGCCCCGTAATGGCGATGACCACGTTCGAAAATCAGGTTTTGGTAAAACTGGTTCTGAATGAACTCTCGTAAGATTCGTGATTGTGAGCGAAAATTTCCCCGCGATGATTTTAAATGCTGACGTAGAGGAAAATTTAAAAATTGTAAACAGTCACAGTCACATAACAATTCCACCGACGCGCGGCCAATTGATCACTGTTACAGAATTTATATTTAAATTTTTGTTTGAAATAAAAAAAACATTACACGTCATTATAACATTTAATTATTTTTCCATTCTAATATGTCTATATAATTCTCAAGCGCTCTTCTTTCGTCTCTAATGCTCATTAGGAATCTCCAACTTAAATTACATAATAAATTAATTCTCTGTTACCCTCCGGCCATTTCGTTTTCTTTCCTCGTCGTCCTCTTTTAATTTATATTTCTTTTCTTCCTCAACTTTGTTCTACAAACATAGAACTGTTTTTCCTTCTGAGAAATCCTCCTCATGTTTAGCCTCTTTCGTCCGATTCCTTCATTTTACTTTAATACAGAGCGTTCAAAAATATTTGAAATCAAGTGCAACAGCAAAAAATACAAATTTTGGCAAGAAAAAACTTCCGTACATTCTTTTCTCGCAAAATGAAATTATTTTTTGAAGGGGAAAGGTGTACAAAAACAATTGAAGACGTCGTTGGTGCACATACTGGATATTGGAGAGCAATAGATTTTTATCAAGCTAAAATATCCTTTAAAGTTATTATTTGTCTCAGTATGTAAAAACAGATCTATAGATAGATTATCATAATTATTATATTTATTGTTGTGACATTTTACGTCTCCCCCAATATCTGAACGTAACCAAGACAAGCTCATCGAACGCACTCGTAATCACCGCTTGTAGCAAACTTCATTGCTGTTTTGTTTTCTAGAAATGTCAGAAGGTGTCATCGAACATTTTTAATGTTGCAAGTTTGTTAATTTTTAAAAAATCCTAATTGTGGTGTGTAAGTAATTAGACTTCATTTAACCAAATCTATTATTGGTATAATTTAGGAAGTGCGTTTCATTTTCAATTCGCGTACCCGAAAATGCCGACTTTGAGCTACGATTCGCACAGCGAAGGACCCGGCTTCGTCGGAATCCGATTTTGCCAAGAATGGTAAGATTTCCGTGCATTTATAACCCCAAACTATTAAAACGTTCTCGATTCGTAGCAACAACATGTTGTATCCGAAGGAAGACAAAGAGAACAAAATCCTCCTGTACGCTTGCAGAAATTGCGACTACAAACAGCACGCCGACTCGAAATGTATCTACGTGAACAAAATTATGCACGAAATTGAGTAAGTAAAATATCGTTCGTCGATAATTTGTTTGAAAATGTTTTGTTTAGCGAGTTGACGCATATCGTTCCCGATGTGATATCAGATCCGACGTTACCGAGAACCGAAGATCATCATTGTCCGAAATGTCACCATCGGTAATTTATATTTAATGATTGAAATATTTTGTTGATTTTTTTTTGTAGTGAGGCGGTATTTTTTCAAGCACAAACACGTAGAGCTGAAGAAGAAATGCGATTGTATTATGTATGTACTAATCAACATTGTTCTCATCGATGGACTGAATAATCTTTCCTTTTCTGGTAATTGATAAGTATGTGTAATTAAGATTGTAATTTTATTTTAAAAATAATTTAAACTTTACGATGTCGATGATAGAAATGATCCTCTAATTGATTCCTAAAAAATTACCATTTATTTGTAACTACGTCGATGATGACTTAATCCTGTATAAGGTTTCACCTTTCAAAAAAAAAAACTAATCAGTGTTTAAAAATATCTATTTTCAAAATGTAAAATGAACATATAAAGTAGAAAAAAATATCTACATAATACAAATTAAATTTATGAAATCAAATATGTTTAACAATAGCTACTGATCACTTCAACTTTTTGCTGTAAAACGGATTGATCGGGCCACTAATAGTAGACTTGAGTAGTGGTTTTGAAGGTTTCCTGTTCGCATCAAACGGTATGCCTGGGGAATTTTTAATTTTCGCCACGTGTTCGTGGATCTCTTGCGATTTATTCAACTTCAAGTCGATTTTTACTTTTTTCGTGCTTTCGGGCGTCTTTGCAAACGGATTTTTCACCAGCTTGCCGTCTAAAGAAACGCGATTCTTGCCCTTAATCGTTATTAATTTCCTTTTAAACGTTTCATCCACACTGTTATTTTTTATTTTATTTTTGAATTTATTCGACGGGACAAATATTTCTAACTCGCCATCTTTCAGTGGCACTTCCCATTCATTTTGTTTAAATATGTTCTGTCCTAGTTCTGGGGTACTTGTTACAGTTGGAGATATTTTATTAAGTTTTTTATGCAAAGGACTTTGTTTATTTGGTGATTTACTTTTTATTGATTTACTAGTTTCTGTGCTTTCATTTTCATTCTTAGGTGAAGATTTAACTTCCGTGGGTGATTGTGTATTACCATTAATTCGAACACAAGGTTCATCTTGTGAGAAGTCAACTGATTCTTTTTTAGGCGATTTTTCTGCATCATTTTGTACAGATTCGTCCAACTGGAGTTCCTTTATCTTGTGAGATGAATCTTGAGAATCATTCTTTGAATCATTTTTTTGGCCAATACTCGAGTTCATAAAACTTGAATCTGTTAAGGAATCTTCACCGTTATATACGTACCACGTACCAGAATTTCTTTTAAATGAAAGTTCAAAACTGGGACTTTCCAAATCGGAAAAATCATCAACTTCAAACCCATTATCGACTGGCTGAACCGGTTTTGCAGTTTTACTAATCAATGCTTTTCGTTTTAGTTTCTTTATTAAATCCTGCTTCACTTTAATTTTCGTTCCTTTCGGTTTAATTTTATTTTTTTCTATTAACTTTTTAGGTTTATCGTCAATATTTTCCATTTGGACATCTTTGCGTTTTCTTTTTGCACTCGGTTGCAAAGACTCGTCATGTTTCGTTTTTCGTTTGTTCTTTTTCATAATTTTATTCTCAAACTTGATCAAGCGATTTACTGCGTTCTTTGTTCTTACGGAGTATCCATCCTTTTTGGGTAGATCAACTTTCATAACACCTAACGGATAGCGCCCTTTAGTCATTTCTGTGAACCTAAAGTACATTTCAAAGTTACACTTACAAAGCTACAACTACAAAATAATTTTTTTATTAAATCATTGAAAACTACTCACTCTTCAATTAACGTTGTTATAGCCTTTCTTGATTTAGTGTTTGTTCCTTCGAGAAATTTATTCTGCTTTAAAAGTTCAACAACCTGTTTCGCGTGAAATTTTAATTGAGGCAAGGTAACGTCGACATGTCCAGCTCTCGGATCCAATATATCTTCATTTGGTAGATTTTGCTCATCGTCCATTTCTTCTTCCACTTCATCATCAAGTTGCTCTTTCTGCATCGAATGTATAGACTCACCCGGAAATCCTTCCTAAATAAACAAAATAAAATCATGGCGACGTTTTGAAATAACATACGTTTTGCCAAGCCCGAAATTTCTCTTCAAATTCAAGTCCCATGTCAGATTGCCGCATTAAATGTCTAAATATGTATCTTTTTATACTACTAATGAAACGATTATCTTTCTGACCGGATAAATGCTTCACAAATGGTTTTAACATTTCAAGCAATAGATGAGGTTTCAAATCTCCTTCGGAAACCTAAAAACCACAAATATTGTAAAAGTCGGGGAGTCCATAAAAACTTACTTTGGCCACTTCTTCTAAGTAAATTTCTATAAAATGCATCAATAAGCCACCAGGCGCAGGATTGTCCAAATTCAATATCGTGTCATTTAAATTACTGTTATATTTTTTTAACAATTTAACGTCCCATAAATTATTTTTTAAGACCGTGAGTCCTTGTCTAAGTAATCGTCTCACAAACTGAAATTATTTAACACTGTCATAAATACCTTAATTTATGTGGTACTTACCATTAGAAACTTTCCCAGTCGTAACTGATCTATTCCGAACCATTCGTTGTGTAAAGTTCTCAACGCACACTTAAAGAATAACAACGAATTGTCGACGTCGGGGAAATGCACTAAATTCGCAATGTTCTCCGCGCATTCCTCCTGGAATCGTAATCGTAATAACCCGTTCGGGCGCTATTTGGTAAGTTACCTGTACGAGGGGTTTATCCGACATCCACATGGTGTAGAACAAACCCTTCCAGATTCGCATGAAATCGTCTTCGGTAAAAGCTACACAAATAAAAATGAATTTACAAAAACGGACGGCTAAGGTTATGTTACTCACGCATAGTTTGCGTACGAAGATGAAACCATTTTTTCATACGTTTTAAGGCCCGATCGCGTAATTTCTTGTTGTTGCCGGCCAATATCTTCGCTATTTTTATATCCTGCGCGACTAAGAGGGCCTTTTTGTCAATTTTGAGGGAATTTTTTGATTTTTTGTACACGTTTTCACGTGTTCCGACGTCTTCAGCGTCTGTCACCGCCATTTTCAATGAACGACAGTGTTACCACACACATAAACGTATAAGATGCTAAATGAGACAGAAAAAAGTACTAAATTCGAAAAAACCATACTCAGAAATTTATAGAAATGTCCAAAAAGGTCGAAAACAGACTTTATTCTGCAATAAACTTACAATACAATTAAAAGAAAAAAGATACATAAATAAATTCAAAAAATAAAAAATACATATTTATTTATTAATAATTTAAACCAAAAATGGAAATTACGTGAAAAAATAAAAGGTACTAAATAGTGGCGGTACCACTAAGTACAATTTTGGCTAAAAAGAACTAGATTAATATAAAAGTACTAAAGTACAAATTTAAAATATATTTTAATACCAACAGTGACTAACGAAATGTACTAATGTTTCTTTAATGTTTAATCAAAAACGAAATGAAGATAAAATTGTTCTTAAGGCTATTTTATACATATAGTTATATTCTGGCGGTAATTTATTGTATAATTCGTAAAATGTCGTTGGTCACGTGACATTTTTGGAAAACTAAAAGCTCCTAGAAAATGGGTATTATTTCCATTTCTTTATTCTCTTTTAACGATAATAAAACTTTTACCAGATAATGTTCACTTCCTTCTCTATGATTACATTTTTAAATATATCCCACTATTACTTATCAATTAAGAAATAATTTATAATTGGTTTCCTTGTTTCCCTTTTCCTTTCCAATTTCTCGTGTGTATACTTTTATGTCTTTATATTTGCTATGACAAGCTGTTGATTAATAAATAATCTACTTTGATTTACATATTTTATTTCACCAATCGTATTTATCGTTGCCTTTTGTATTAACAATTTTAAAGACAACCAGTGGCGGCGCAATAAATAGAGAAAAAGGATTATGGAAGAGCTAACAGCAATGAAACAAATACTGTTAGAAATAAAAGAAATAACGTTTTTTTTTATGGTTTGGACATATAAAATATAAAATAATAAATTTAGCAATTTATATTTCCTCATTTTTTGTTTTCGTACTGACAACCTTGCTAACCGTAAATAACTCCAAGGGCACCTCTCTAACCCAATCACCCATGTTATTTCGCGACGATCGATAGCAATCTGAAGTCATCTGATGTTCGTCGTGATCATCTCCAAAATCTGATGAATCCAATCTGGTCGTTTGACGTATTCGATCGAAATGTCCGATCTCCAAAACGGAAACGTTCCTCGCCATTGACCAATTCAAGACGTTCTCCATGGCGACGTCGTGACTATTTCGGACGGGCGTTTCGATTTCTCGTATTCGTTGATTGCGGAACGAACTCCTTTGTTGAGTGTAAATGCCACCGAAAATTTCTTCCGTTCGACGTGTCAACGGTATTATCACAGTTTGCTCGATGTTTCTGGGTTCATAGACGTGATGACTGAAATTTTCCGTTGTACGTTCGCCTAAAAATATTTAAATAAATTCATGTTAAATTTGCGTTTGTATTACCTGTGGGCTTCATGACTCCTATTTGAGTTGTGCGTACGTGAAATGGAAAATTTTTATTGGCAACCGATGGCATCGTCAATAACTGAAAATCAAATTTGATATAAAAGTCAAACTGGTAGGAGAGTACTATGATATGAAATGATGGTAAGGGAACGACGATGTGAGAACCTAATAGGGTGGATGATAGAGAAAGTTAAGGCAAGGGAGATAGAGGGTAGTAGTGTCGAATTGGGAAAAGGGGAAGAAAGAATTGAATCAGAAAGCAGGTACTGCCGGGACAGAAATTGTGAGAAAAGCCGCGGAAGGGAGCCGTGGAACTAGAGTTGTTGGAAAGATGGAAAAAAGTGAACACACAGACAAAGGCAGTGATGTTATGCTCCACTGTTGGGAGCCAAATTAAGTCTGTGGTGTATTTTATTATTATTTAGCTAAGTAGATCTCAGGTTGTTGATTGGGCTGCTGAGGATAATCAGGTTTGTTCTCTTTTTTCGATTGACTTAAATTTGTTTTGAGAATTAACCTCATGATGACGTGGACCAATGATATTTTAAAACCAAGATCACATGCACCAATCAGAATAATGTTATACTGAAAAGATTACATGGTGCTTTTCTTGCCGCTACGTCATAGTTTTTGACTTAGTAACCATGACAACTTTAAAAATACATTAAATGTCATTTTGACAAAAGTCAATGTTATAATTCATTCCAACCAAGATCATTCGTACTCAACTTTTATCTGCCAAGATTTTCATTTATGAGCAGCGGTTGTTTGGCAATTAAACGAGACCAATTTCTTTGGAAAAGAGATATGAATGGTTTTAAAATTATTAAAATATTCTTGTCAATATAATTTATCAAAACTAATATCCGTTACTGTTGTTGGGCGCCAATATAATAAAGATAATAAATTCAATATTTACAAGATCCTGTATTAAAAAAATTCAATATTTAAAATTTGACAACTGTCAATTAACAAAATGAACAACCACGTCACCTGTCGGTTCTTGGCAACAATAGTGGTCACATGACGTCTCGTGAATGAAAAAATGAATTCACAATTACAAAATTTTGGTATTAAATCAACAATGTTAAATCCGATTAAACTAAATTATTAACTAATTAAAACCAATACTTGCGTTTTCGGTGTCTTCGTTCTTCTGGGATCCGATGTTGTCTTCAGACCAATTATTCCTGTATGTAAGTATTCCAAATGTTGGGTTATGTTTTCTTTCTTGATAATGAATCACTTTTATAACTTTATATTGATTAACTTTTACAAAATGAACACTTTTACAGACAGATTTGATTTGATTTTATGAACACAAACTGCGCGGAGATGTCTTGTTC
>JAFFZR010028162.1:0-14301 GCA_018397195.1 Lethrus apterus | reverse complement strand
TTTATCTAGAAGGCCATCGAAAGATGAATCTACCTCCTCTTCAAATTCTGGTGATGAATACAATGTTTATTATTATAATGCAAAGGATGTTAATATAGCAAGTGATACACAAAAGAACATCAAAACAACAGACGACAATGACAGCAAAAATGTTTTTGTCAATTTGAAGAAATCTGATGATCCTTGGGATGTACTCTTTGCCAGAGCTGAAGGACTGCATGCTCATGGGCATAGTAGAGAAGCGTCTTTATTAGCCGTTAAATTGACAGAAGAATTGCTAGCAAATCCACCAGATTTAATGATCGACATTCCACCAATTCCTAAACGTAGAGGAAAAAAACAACAGGTTAATCCGGCAACACATCATCTTAGTTGTTTAGCATCAGGAACGCTTTCCAAATGTGCATTTTTATGCTCTGTATTGGCTGAAAATCCAGAACATTATCAACTTGCTTTTCGGGTAGGTATGTTTGGCTTGGAAATGGCTCGTCCACCTGCAAGCACAAAACCATTAGAAGTTAAACTTGCAAATCAAGAATCTGATTTAGTAAATCTGTTGAAGAAAATTCCTTTGGGACATAGAGAATTGCAGATTTTACGTGAGCGAGCACAACAGTTAAAAGAAGGCAGTCTTAAATCAAGAGGTGAAGCTATGTTACCAATTATGTTGGCTAGTTTTATATTTGATGCTCTTGTGATGCCCTCATTTGTTGGCCGAGACCGTAATCGAGTTTTAAATATGCGATTGCCAAGTGATGAACTGTTAGGATTTGAAGCAGCAGTAGCTGCACTGGGTTTAAAAGCTAACGTGTCTGAGGCAGATCATCCACTTTTATGCGAGGGTACCAGAAGGCAAAGAGGTGACTTAGCTATTACTTTACTCGTGTTTTACAAAGATGATTGTTGGAAAATTGCCAGAATTATGGACAGGTTATTGGATCGTGAAATTCATCAACTTTTAAAAACTCCTATCATGAGTTCATATTATTCTAGCAACCCCCCTGTAAAAAGTCAATATTCTAATTTGAAAAGGGAGGAACGGGAGAAAGTTATTTCTCCGTTAAGTTCATATGTATCACCTACTGAAGTTTTACCTGCTGATATTGGTAAGTGTATTGTTGTTTTTAATATTTCAAATGTATAAATTCTTATTATATTAGGTTCCTGTAGCCGTCCACATAGTTCTACAAGTGCTGAGGTGGATCAAGGTATTTCTGCTTTAACATTGGGCCCAACTACGTCGTCTGTTCCGACACAAACGCCCAACGTGCAGGTAACAAGAACGAAAGAATCTAGATACAAAGGAAAACGGGCATACCCCTCTATTCCAAACCAACCATCAGAAGCAGGGGCTCATTTTATGTTTGAACTGGCAAAAACTGTTCTTACAAAAGCTGGAGGTAATAGCAGTACATCTTTGTTTACTCAACCGTCAACCAGTCAAAACCATCATGGCCCTAATCGAGCATTGCATATGTGTGCATTTCAGTTGGGGTTATATGCACTTGGCTTACATAATTGCGTTAGTTCGAATTGGTTAAGTAGAACTTATTCATCACATGTGTCTTGGATTACTGGTAAATACTTTAAAATACGTATAAGTGTAATGCAATTATTATGTGAACTTAGAGTTTACTTAATGGATATGTGTGGAAGTTTTATAATCTGCTCATGTTTTAACACAGTTGATATTTTCCAGGCCAAGCTATGGAAATCGGTGCTGCTGCAATATCATTTCTAATAGATACATGGGAAGGACATTTAACACCTCCAGAAGCTGCCAGTATAGCTGATCGGGCATCTAGAGGTTGTGATCCAAATATAGTACGGGCAGCGGCAGAATTAGCGCTCTCATGCCTTCCTCACGCTCACGCGTTAAATCCTAATGAAATTACAAGGGCTATTCTTCAGTGTAAAGAACAAAGTGACATCATGTTGGAGCATGCTTGTTTGACAGTCGAATCTGCTGCTAAAGGTGGCGGCGTATATCCGGAAGTCTTATTTCAAGTTGCAAAGTATTGGTATGAGTTATATATTAGACATACACCTGGAGGAGAACAACTTATTGAAAATGACATACCGCATGATCCATTACTTGATCCACATGGCGCTTTAGTTGCTCTCATAGAACCAAGCGCAGAGATTCAGTTACCACCTGGAATGCCAGCACAAAATAGTACATCAGTTATTACCAATAATGGGCCTGTTCAGGTAGTTACAACTGCACCTCCCCCTCCATATCAACATCCTGCAGTTACAACTTTGGCTCCTTTGGGAATGACTATGCCTTATGCTGTTGCTCCATACAGTTTTGCTGTGCCAGGTTTGCATCCTCATCATCCACATCATGTCAGTTATGGGGGCCCTATACACCCTCATGCAGTTCAGTTACATCAGCCACCTCCACCACATGTGCAAATGTTTTTGTCACCACCACAATTTCAGTATCCCCCACATACAACTAATCAGCAGAATTACGGCAATATGCCTCCCCCCACCCAACAGGGAGCTTATGCTGTTCCTTCAAGTGCACCTAACCAGTATCAGCTTCCTTCTTCTGCTCAAACAAACTATGTATCACCTGGACAAGGTGCATCTTATGGTAATATGCCTCCCAACCCAGGTGCTCAAATGCAGTTTTATGGAGCTGCTGTAACAATTGCTCAATCTGCTCGTTCAGCCCCTGTACCTGCTGGTCATATGTATACATTACCTATGCCTCCTGGAGGTGGTCCAGGGATTGTTCCACCACCACAAGCAGCCGCTCGACAACCTCATAGGCCTCAACAATTCAGTCAAATACAACTTAGGTACCTACTTGCAGCATATGGCGCTGGTATGTTAGCTATGGAAACATTAGCCCGAAGAGTTCATGATGATAGACCTCAGGCTAAATATGCAAGAAATCCTCCATATGGTGAAGATGTGAAATGGTTACTTAGAATTTCGAAACATTTGGGTTTGAATATAATATTATTTACTAGATACATATTAATTAATTGTTTTTAGGTACGCAATACTTACATCAATTTTGTGTGTGTGCTGTAAATTCGATAGTTAGTCCATTTGTTCTTTATGATGTGGCAATCGAATCAGCACAGTATTTAGCTAGAAACAATCCGGGATTAGTTATGCAACATCTTCGGACTGCATTAACGCCACTTGTTCAAAAATGCCAGCAAATGTACATACAATGCATGCACCAAAAATTGTACCACTTAACTACAAGTGATTATGAAGACTTTGTCAGTATTGTTTGTGCAGCTAGAGCTGCATTCCAAATTACTCCTGATGGAAGTGCTCAATTTAAAGAATGGTTACAATCGATCAAAAGGTATTGTATACACATTTTTTATTTGTTAGTTTTAAAATGACATATGTATTTTTTTTGTCAGATGTCCCCGTCTTTTAATCTTATAACTAGTGATCGGATTTGAATATTTTTTATTTATGAAGCGGCAAATGTTTAGGCGTGTATTACGCGTGTATCGTATGATTTGTTGCAAAGCAAAACTGGGAGCGCTCGACTTGATACTGACATAAACTAACACGGCAGTCAATCAACTACGTTGTCATTTCGGAATAATGCTGCTTGAAATTCATTATTTTGCTGTGCGAATGGTGTTTTTTCTACCGCTGCACCAAGCACAACATGATTCAGTGGCGTCGTAGGCGAATCGCAATAATATGAAGTGTAGTAAACATGCTGTCTTTATCCTGCCAAAGTTATGAATTCGCAACCCCAATGGATCGTAGCTGTCCCCACCAAATAAAATATTTCTGTCTGAACACTACTTATAACTTCTTTACTGCACGGGGATTGTTTGCAATCAGATATTTCGTCTTTACAACTCGCGTTCACATCATCGATCTAACGTCGAATAAAATAAATTTTTTTCTTGATGTTTGATGTGAGTTATGCTTAAGGTTTGTGTGTACTCCTCGCTGTTAAGCTCGAGTGGTTGGTTAGCGTCGACGGCAATTTCGGAATGTAAAGGAAATTCATTGACTTGATTATTTTAACGAAATTGTTACAAAATTAAACCTTGTTTTTAATTATTCCCTAGTTGTTTCAAGTTAAGAGATATGTTTTCAAATCATAATTGTATTTAGCTCTGGTATAATAACAAACATTTCTAAATATAACTATATGTAATATAACGCTATTATGATACTACAAAAAAAAAATACTCCACAATGTAAATTTCACCCAACAATGTATCACTTGGTAAGTAATGTATTGGGTATTACTCTCTTTGCAGTTTATAAAGTATGGTCGATTCATATCCATTTACAATCTAATAATGTTACTCAATAAGCGAAAGATTAAGTTTATTAAGTTGTTTATCACTTTTATTATTAGTTGATTTTGTAGGTAAAGTATGATACTGCTTTGGTTACAAATACTTCTTCTGTACATGCAATACAAAAATATTTTTTCTGTTTCAGGTCAAAGTCTTGTAAGAAAGATTTATGGACACAAATTAATGCAGCACTACAGGCGAACAGTAAATGACAAAGGTCAGAAATAAGTACTCAGTGTAGTTCAAGTTACTATAGAGTGTCCCTGGATATACCTGATGAATCAGAGCAGCAGGCTCTAATTCCAGCAACAGCCAGTATTTGTACATTTCCAGCAATTATCAGGACAGGGCTTCCAACGATTATAAATCCAGAACACATATGTTATTCAGCTGTTGTCCAGGAGCAGCCTATATGTAATATTATCGAAATAAGATCTCGACCCTCTATCAACGAACAACAACAACAACAACAATTTGAACAGAGCAACTGGGTTAACATTGCAGCTAAACCACCAGACTTTAGTTGATTTAATAGTTTAGTTTAAATAATTTAGTGGAACTTCTTGTGATCTGTGAATAAAAGCAATTGCAGTGTTCTTTTAAAACCCAGTGGTGGCGTGCTCAGGTCTTTTTACCACCTCTGCCTTCATTATATTCATTCATAGGTAAATCGTCGTAATATAAAGTAGGCATATTTCATTATATAAAACTTTCGAACTTATTTTTTATCATATACATCACATTGTCGAACATTTTAGTTAATGATCACCTAGCACTGATCTTATCTTGTAAAGATGAGACTAATTTGTTTAGTTGTTAATACTTTGTTTTTATTTTCAAAAACAAAGTACGTTAACACAAATTAATTACTTATAGGGCAATTGTTATCTTGAAACAACGTATTCAAGTTTTGTCGTGAGTCATGATGTTTTACAACTGATTTATATAATTGTTTTAGCCTGTACATAATATAATAGCGCTTAAATATTAATTTGATTTTTTAAATTTAATTCATTAGATAAACATAAAGTTTTGAATATTACGATATAAAAAGATGAAAATTTTTTATTGCTCCGTGTATGTATGTAAATCAGATTTGAAATTATGCTGTTAATATTTTGGGCATAATTTGTAAGATAAAAATGTTTTGTTTGTATGAATGTTATAGCTTCTTTGTTTAGTGTATTAAATTTATAAAACACTGATTTACGTCCATTTAATGAATGAATGAATGAATGAATTATATTGATGAATATTATTTTTTTCATGTACAGTAAAAATCTAATATTACAATTTTGACACAAGATATAGCAAGTATGACAGTTATATATATTTTTCAAATGCTGGAATGTAGGTTGTATCATGGCATTTTATTATATATTGTGTAATCCAAATGATGTCATTGTTTTGTAGTAGAAATTTTAATATTAAAAATAAGTTCACTTTACATTGTGTTCCAAAATACTTCTTTTATGAACAGGTAATGCCTTGATTAGTTAAAGTACAAATGCAATTATTATGTAATTCAATTTTACGTAAAAAATACTTCTATCAGATCTATTATTTGAAAGTGTTTGCTGTACGGTAAATCCTTATTACAATGACAAAATGTTTGACAGTATGTGTGGTATTAATATTGCGACAACAACTGTAAGCATTAATGAATTTATTTTAACGAAATTTATATGTATTATTATGTTCTAATTCATTTATAAATCAACTATTATTTATAGTAATTTTTTTTGAGAAATTTAAAAGTTAATTTCTAAGAAATTTTTATTCTCAGTTGATATGAAATTAACAAAAATTATTAAAGATTCAGTAAATTAATGTTGCATGATATCAGTCGAACATTTAGGCATTAATCATTATATGTTTAACATTCTGTAAACTTTTTAAAACATTATTCAAATCAACCCAAAAATTTATTTATTTCATGAATTCACTGATAATTGTAACTTTACAGAATGAATACATTTTGTGATGAATTAAATTCATAATGCCCTGTGCATTATGTGTTTGATTTAATTGTTTATTTAGCGATTGTGGACATTTATTCACATTTTTTTGCAGTCAGGTTCATTTTATATGCAAATAACACCTAGTTGGGTGTACAGCCATTTTCTAATAGAAAATTTGGGGTTGCTGGTTACTCCCCGAGATGCAACTAACAAATTTGTTATTTTCTATCAATCAAGAATTAAGTGTTTGTCAAAATAGTTCATGTGGTGTTGCATATAGTGCTGTTCCATTGGTGATTCTTCAGACAACAGTTAAGAGTCGCTATTAGTTCAAATTTAGGCTGACTGAGACGTGAGACCAAAACGGCAGGTATCTTTGGGTGAGTAAAGAAAAAATATTTAACTCGTATTTTACTAATTATTGAACACAAACATAGTTTTTCATTATATTCTTTTTATATTGTGTGAAATATTGAAATAGGTGATGAATCCATAGACTATATATAAATCGTGGTGCTCATAAATTTTTCAAAATATTAACTATATGTCACTTTAAATCTAGACAATTATTATGTTCTACAATCATATTTTGAAATCTATGTATTATTCCAAATAAGAATAAAGCGAAATTTGAAATTATAAGATTGTCTAAAAAGTTCTAATAAAATTATTGCAATTTATTGATTTTTGTCCAAATTCTCTTTATGTTGATGGTTCACATCGAAAATTGTCTTGCATTTACTTTAACTCAATCACTGCATGCTTGTATGTATAGAAGCAAATTAAATACACATATAAATAAAAATTCTGTAAACTGAATTTATTTTTGAATTTTGAATAAATTAACAACACAAACTTAAAATTGAAAGTGTTCATCAGTAATTGGAATATTTCAGCATGAAGCAGTACGAAATTGATGTTTATTCAAAAACTGTTGCTGGTGAAGATTTTCAACAATTAATTGTTAATTTAAAGTATTTATTTTCTTCTCAACACTAAGTTATTGTAGTGACGAGCGAACATATACATTATTGGTTTCATGTCCTTCTTATTTTCTTTCCCTCTCTGTATTTTTCGCATGGTTTTCGGTCTTTTCTCTATTCGTAAACTTTCTCCTCAACACATTTAAGGCTATATACACTAAGGTAGGCTAACTACCACCTTGAACCTACCTTATCACTCATTCCTCACTCCTTTGTTTCACACCATTTTATCTGCCTTAATTACCTTAGTTTTTCACATTTATTTCTAGTGCTCTTTTTCGAGAAATATCTCTTAACAATGCTTTTTTGAGCATTAGTATTTTAAACCTATCTCCTTTGAATACCAACATGAGCAAGTCATATAAAATTATTTACAATGTATGAAGGGAATTATAAAACAATTAGAAACATTGTTATGTGTTTTAAATATAACTCTTATATTTGTCATTTACAAACATGTTTTGTTATATAATTGGCGGCATTATTTTTTAACTTCTTTATCAAAATAGAAATGTTTCATTAAAAAATGGATTTAAAAAATTGTTGCCGTCAGTTGAAACATATGTATATTTTTATGTCATTCTCAAATGTAATTGATCTCAATTAATAATACATCATTTCACAGATGAATAGATAGAATTTCTGCTTAGTTCAATCATATGTAAATTAATTATAGAAGAAAACATAATCAGGAAAACTGAACTTCGTGCCTTGAATATTTTAATAGTAACTGGACCTAATCAAAATTGCTTTTAGGAGCTTATGAAGTGACGAACTAAGCAGACTATTTGTATGTGAAAATGTAAAGATTTCTGATGGTCTCAATTTTAGTTCAGAATAATTTTTTTTAATTGGTAATATTTATAAATATATTTTATGAAATATGATCGATTTACATTTTAATTGTATAAAATTATAGTGTTACTTAAATGGACAGATGTAAAAAAATGTAATCCGATTATTAATGTATGAAGTTGAATTTTAACATTTCATGAAGTGTGTATCATATTTCTTTAATTCTATACACATGAGAGAAATAAGTGCTGATTTATATTGTATTATTGTATAAATAGTGAATGCAGTTGTCTATGAAATTATTAAACATTGCTGTAAAAATCATTTTTTATGTTATTTTAACATGTTTATTACTAATTGCAAATAGCTTTATTATCCTTAAAGAAATTGAATGTATGTACCATGTTCATTAGTCATTACATATTTATTCGTGAACATGAATTAAATTCATATATTATAGGCTCACTATTTTTAAAAAACTAATTAGTATGTATTCTCAATAGATTTTGTACATTCACATATCAAAATATTCAGTATCATTAAGGATATTTAAGCAATACTGATGGAAATTGTAATTAAAGTTAACAGTGCCTGAAAATTTGCATGGATGTGAATTTTATACTTACTTGGTGTAAGCTATATGTGTATTAACATAAGTATGTATGTATAAAATGTATATTAAAATTATTATCAATTACTGCATTCGATGATATAGAGTACTTACGAATGAATTTGTTTATTTTTGATTTGTTGTTATACATAAGACTTCATCAAGTTTAGCTCTTATTGTTATTTCTTGGCTGTGTAATTGTTTGTGTCTTCAAGAACACTTATTGGTTTTTAAGAAACATGGATCAAGTACAGCTTGGGGGGGATTCTTCCCCAATTGTATAGTTAATAATGATAAAAATTTTCCTAAAATAATTCTATAATTACACTAGTCTATAACACTTAAATTTGTTAGGAAGTGTTCTGTATCCTCATGGTCCATTATAAATAATTTTTGTGTATATGTCTAGAAATACTAAAATAGCACAATTTATCTTTCTTATATTCCATATATATATATATATATATTGAAAAGTAGAGGTAACACTGTAGCATTTTAATATACAGGGTGATTTTTTGAAAACGATCCGCCTGAGATAAATCAGAAACCAAAAGGAAATTAAAAATTTCCGAAAACAGGTCCACTTTTATGTCAAGGGGGAAACGGTTTGACCTATGATTCACACTTTTGACGTTTACCCCTGCGCCCCTCGAATACCTTCCCAAAAAGTTTAAATGGAATGACCCTTCGCGTGGTATCTCAAATGAAAGAGCAATCGATGGGCTTTACAGATGTGTTTGAATTTTTGAATTCTGATCATTACTTCCCGAGTTACTGAGCTCTGAATATTCAAACTTTTCATTTTTTACCGGGTCTGTAACTAACAAAAAGGGAAATGCTTCAAACTGAGTAGACACCCCTTGCTATTTCAAAATTTTGGGGCAAAACATGTGTCCTTGCAAAGAAACTAATCTCCAAGGTGGCATAAAAAATGAAAGTTTGAATATTCAAAGCTCACTAACTCGGGAAGTAATGATCAGAATTCAAAAATTCAAACACATCTGTAAAGCCCATCTCTTTTATTTGAGATACCACGCGATGGGTCATTTCATTTAAAATTTTTGGGGAGGTATTCGTGGGCGCGCAGGGGTAAACCTCAAAAGTGTGAATCAAACCGTTTCATCCTTGACATATAAGTGGACCTGTTTTCGGAAATTTTTAATTTTCTTTTGGTTTCTGAAATGTCTCAGGCGGATCGTTTTCAAAAAATCATCCTGTATAATAAAGTATCAAAAATATGTTTTAATGTGCATAAGAAATGCATTAAGTGTGTGTTTAAATCAATTGTAAGATATTTTTACACCACATATATTCATACTCTGTGTGAAAGTAATGTATGTTGTACTGTAGAATTTTCTCTTTTTAATATGCATTTCTTTCCCTGTAAATAATGTTACTTTCGATAACAATCCAACAAGTTGTAATGTCAGATTTGGTGTAATTTTCTTTAAATGTGCAAATGAGTTAAATAAATTTAAATTTAGAATGAGTTCTTATTTTAATATCGTTTATTTTTATTTATTTATTTTTATGGTGGTCACGTACAGTTTATTGATTTTAAGTTGAGTTGTTCTGAATGCAGGCTATACAGAGTGACAAAATTTAAATAGTTAAATTTGCCACTTCAATAAATATATTTGAAGAATTTTCAAGAACACTGCGAATTTATCCCCAAATATTTAAAACCACAAAAAATATCACACCAATAAGAAAACCTGACGATAGATGAAGAAAATGCTAATATCTTTGCAGATAATCTTGCACTAGACATTAATGACAATGTCGGACATTTCAATTAGAAAAATTCTCTTTATGATAACGAATGTCCCTTGGTACATTTCCAATCAAACCCTACATAATCGAATACCTTTCATCTAAATCCAAATTCCGATCTCTGTATCTTATAGTGTAAAGGCAAAGGATCGCATTGTAAAGGTGTCGCTTAAAAGTGATCGGCGTCGGTTTCGTTGGTTAATAATAATTCAAACACCATTTCGGTATCGAGAGTTATTTTATTATCCGTATGTGTCTACTACCGCCTACGCTACAACTACTACTACTGCACAATTACAATTAACTAAACTTTCCTTCATTCCGTCGACTTCGTCGGAGTCAGCATTTCTCGCGTCGTGTAAAGTCCGTTCAACGTCCTTTTTGCTTGTCTGTGTATTTTACGGTTCATTGTCTTGTCATTTGCACTTGTCAGCGTCTTGTCGCAATTTACAGTGCAATACCATCACAATAGTATGTGATCTATAAAATACAGAGATCGGAATTTGGGCCATTAAAATCAACTGGTGAACGAATTATGTAAGCAGCATCTGGAAAGAAGACTCAAGAGGCAAAGGCACTGTCAAATAAGCTTTATAAAGCGTCAATGGTTTCGCTTGTCACAACTTGAATCATATTTACTTATTACTGTCATTACTCCGTATTGTAGTTGAGTGGATTATAATTTTGCAAATATTAAAACAAAACTGCCGTAATTTTTTACTAAAAATTTTTGTTTTTAATTATTATTTAAAACACGAATTAAATTCTTAATCTTTGAGCAAGATCGTCTATTATCAGTGACTTAATTAGGTCGAGATATGAACTTGAAATGTAAAATGGAATAAAAAATAATTTCATGATACGTATTTTCGTTAGTAACAGCATATCAGTTATCCATGCCTCTATGGTCTCGATTATTATGGAAGTTATAAATTGTTAAATAGGCAAACAACTGTTAATTACAAAGCTAGATGACAAATGGAATCTTTTTGAAATGGAATGACTCAATTTTCTACCTTATTTAAAGCCTTTTTTGTTGGGTAATTGATGAAATAAAAAATATTCGTCAGGTATCACTATGAGCATATCTTTGATTTTTTTTTTTTTTGGTTTGCCTGTACTTAACCATTAATTGATGTGGAAGTCAGTTTATTAATACAGGCCTTCTCGATTTTCAGCTGTGCTATTACACTCCATGCAATCTCTTCTTATGTTCCCATTCAATCCCATCTTGCTACTATATTTATTCTTCCATTTTCCATTTCCTTTCTCTTTACAGTTCCATATGAAATGCATCCTGTACTCTGCCAGTGCCACCTTAATTCTTTCCATGTCATTCTTATAGCTATCTTTCCTCGATACTCGTGAACATATTTCAAAATCCTAATTAATATTTTGTTTTATTTCCTATTAGTGTTAATAAAATTATAATTTGCACTATAACTTGTTGTGATGTGTTATCTTTAAGTTGATTGACTTATTAAACATTCATAAAAACTATTTTATTTATATAATTTATTTATTTGTTATTGTCCATATTGTTTACTCTTATATTTATGACTAATGGCCATGCTCACTTGTTTTATCGATGTACATTTAAGGTTCGGTGTTGTGAAATACATTTATAAGATTTGAATGCATAAACAGTAAACAGTCTATTTCAAAATTTGCTGCTTTTGCACATAATTAGAAAAAGTATGTTATCATGTTACACACTCGGTAATATACTAAATATAGCATCATTTTCTGACGGATTATTGAATTAAAATCTATTGTTAATGAAAGCAAAATATTTGTACTGTGATAAAACGTGTTAACATGGAAACATATATTCAAACTATTTTCACTATCTTTATTAGCGCATGGAAAACGCGTTGTTTCATTACTTCACTCGTAATATAATTCAGGAGACCTGACAGAACACGGATAGGTACACTGGGATGCTGGAAACCGTAGGGTTATAACTTGTTCTTCTTCTGGCTTACAATTCTTGGCGAGCCTTTGCCTGCTCTACCAGTTGTCTCCAGCCCTATTAACTGCAATACGTTTACAACGTCTGTTCTTCTTAAAATGTATGTATTTGTAATTTTCTCCAAGTGTCATCCTCATCTTGTATAGGTCCATGAATGAATACTAGAATGAATGAGTACTTCTAATAATTTTCCTTTCAAAAATTTTCAATTGTTCGTTATTTCTTGTTAATGACCAAGACTCAAAGACGTACGTAATCGCTAAACAAAATAGTACTGTATTTTATTCTTCTTTTATTTCTTCTTGTCGAAGTTGGCAATTCCATGTTACCCTTGTGCATTTTTTTAATTTTATTTATTTTTCTTTTCTTTTTAATAAGAAAATATATACCTTTAACTCAATACTTTATAATTACTAATAAAATAGAAAATTGAAAAAGTGGGTCTTTGCTTTAACTCCTTACTTAGCTAATATAAATAAACTAATCTAACTGAAGGATATGACGTATATTAGATGTGAAATCTGCTTTCTTATAAAACAATACATACATAGTAATATTACTCGAAGTATTATCAGATATCAGATATATTAGTGTAATTAGTGCAACCGATAAACTGATAAAAGCGAAAGACACAATTTACTGATTAAAAAAAAAAAAAAAAAATGATGAAATAAATAAATTTTATTTATTTATAATTATGACTAAGTTTCTATAGTAGAAAGCTTTCGGGTATTGCAGTGGTTTACTGTTTACATTTAACATTTCGCTGATCGTGCTGTCAGTTTCTTCAGAAGATTTCTAAAGACTGATGTTGTTGCTGCTTTTTTTCTCTTAAACTGTAAAATATTTACACACTAATAAAATAAAAGATTTCGACATGTACTATTAGGCGAGCCTATAAAGATAACCAATACCATCATTTATTCAAACAAGATAAGGAATTAATGATAAACATGCTTTTTAATCAAACATTGTGTGGTTACATGTGAATCTCTCGTGATGTTTAATATACATCTCGTGCAAATGTTACGTAAACTTTTTAGATTTAATAGGCGCACTCACGATTTAATCTTGGGGGAGCCGAGTTGAATGGATATTTTTAATGTAAAGAATAAAATTCACTTTTTTACAAAACTCTTTAATTACTTTAGTCGTGATTATATTAATGTATTTATAGCAAAGCCAATCCGTTCAATCGTGGCTGTCATGCCAGATTTTAAATAGGTTTTTAAAAGGCGTAAGCCGTAAGTGCTTTCACGACGCATATTATTACTGAAAACGTTGCAATTATTTTAAATTTACAGGGTGATTCTGAAATAAGTACAGATATTTTAACAAATTTTCGAAAAATCTAAGTACGGTCCTGTGTCCATTTCAATATGTGTCATTTGGCGGTAATAACATGGAATGTTGCAGAACAACCTTTATTGATGATAATTCGACGTTATTGTCATATTTTACTCAAAAATATTTTTTTCAGGCACACCCTTCAACATAGGACAGTCATTTTTGCATATTTGGGGTTGGGATATTGTCAGATATCACCTGTTAAAATATATGTACTTATTTAAGAATCACCCTGTATAGCTAGAATGTATCAGTGGCATTTTTGCAAGGAGCTATTGCAGATGGTTTTAATTAATTAATTTTAAATGGGGAATTGTTTTTGGAAAATAACTCCCAATTTTTTTCTTTTGAGGATGCTAGAGCTCAGAGAGCTCGAGAATTGGAAGCAAGTTAACTGAAAACTTTGAAGTCACAGAAGGACTGAAACAAGGCGACCCCCTATCTTCGGCATTATTTAACTACGTGCTTGAATACATCATGCAGAAAGCGAAGTTAAATAGAACGGGACTACTGTACCACAAGAGGCATCAGTGTTTGGCTTTTGCAGATGACATCG